>CAUYUJ010018615.1:756761-794261 GCA_963575745.1 Prorocentrum cordatum
GAAACCTGGAATCGCCAAAACAAATGGTGTTCTTCGTGCTGATTCCAGGCATCCCGAAATTCGATCCCGACTAAGGCATTTCCCCCCGGTGCCCCGCAAGTCGATTTTCGAAGTTTGGGGAACCTGGAACTATCACGAAAACCACATCATATGCGCGGTCATTCCAGGCTGCCCATAATTCGGAAATCTGGACTACCTGGTATCACCGCAACAGAAAGTGTCCGCGGAGATTCCAGGTTCCCCGTAGCTCGAAACCCCATTTAGGGAAACGGGAGGCGGCAATCCCAAAATCCGAACATTCCCCGTCATTCGAAATCAGAACTTCGGGAAACTAGGGGGGGCGGGGCCGCCGGGAGGGTCGGAGTATGGGAAGCCTGGAATCACTAGCGTCGGCGTCGGCGCGTCGGCGTCGGCGTCGGCGCGTCGGCGTCGGCGTCGGCGTCGGCGTCGTCGTACGGAACCAGGGCCGTCTGGGCTCCGCTTTCCGGCCGTGGCGAAGGACGTGCGGGGCGCGTGCCGGCGACTGGCTCGGCGTCGGCGTCTTCGTCGGGGCCGTCGCCGGCTTGGGCGTCGGCGTCAGGGTCGGCGCGGGCGTCGTCGTCGTCGTCGTCGTCGTCGGCGGCGGCGTCGTCGTCGTCGTCGTCGTCGGCGTCGCCGTCGCCGTCGGCGTCGGCGTCGGCGTCGGCGTCGGGGCAGGCATCGGGGTCGTCGTTTTGAACCAGGGCCGTCGCGGGGCCGCCTTCAGGGGCATTGTCTCTGCCCCTCGGAGGATGGGGGCCGTCCGATCCGCTGTGGAGGGAGGGCGGGTGAATAGGGCGAGGGGGCCTCTGCTGACCACACGATCGAGTGCGGATCTGTCCGCCTGTCTGGCCGCCTCCTCCCGGGGAGGGGGGGGAACCAACATCTGACTCAATCGATCTCACTATCGATCTCACTCAACGGGACACCACGGGACACCACGGGGCACTTGTCGATCTCACTATCGATCTCACTCAACGGGACACCACGGGACACCACGGGCCACCATGGGACACCACGGGACACCACGGGCCACCATGGGACACCACGGGACACCACGGGACACCGCGGGACACCTCTCGATCTCACCATCGGTCTCACTATCGATCTCAACCAACGGGACACCATAGGACACCACGGGACACCACGGGACACCTGTCGATCTCACTATCGATCTTACTATCGGTCTCACTTTTTGGGACACCACGGGGCAACACGGGGCACCACATCGATCTCATTGTCGATCTCACTATCGATCTCACTCAACAGGACACCACGGGACACCACGGGACACCACGGGACACCACGGGACACCGCGGGACACCTCGGGATCGATCTCAATATCGATCTCATTATCGATCTCACTATCAATCTCACTATCGATCTCAGTCGATCTCACTTTTTGGGACACGACGGGACACCACGGGACACCTCGGGATCGATCTCAGTATCGATCTCATTATCGATCTCACTATCGATCTCACTCAACGGGACACCACGGGACACCACGGGACACCACGGGACACCGCGGGACACCGCGAGCCACCGCCGGACGGGCGGGCGGAGGAAGATCATTTGTCTTGACTTCGCCCTAGCAACGGCGGACACCACAGGACACCACGGGACACCACGGGACACCGAGGGCCACCGCCGGACGGACGGACGGATGAGAAACATCTGTCTTGATTTCGCCCTATCAACGGCGCGGCGGGTTCATTCCTTTCGCGCGCCCACGCAGCTTCGCCTCGCGCGCCCGCACGACACGAACGAAACGAAACGATCTCCCGGTTGGGGGTCTCCGTTCCACTACCATCTCACCCCCCAACCTCCGATGGTATGTAATTGGACGAAAACCCATAGCCACCGCAACCAACCAATGCACAAGGCGCCAACGAAACGCCCACAGGCGCCCATCAGGCGAAACCCGAGTTCCCGTCAAATCGCTTTTGAATAAAAGTACAAACCCGCACGCGCAAGCAATGTCTGGGGAAACATCAGAAAATGATGAGAAATATGACTGAGATAATGCGGACGGGGAAAGGGTGAAAGAAACGGAAATGGAGAAGGATCAGGGACATGACGAACAGCAGGATGTGGACCAAGCTTCAGGTAGGACGATGACGAATAGTGGGGCAACGAGGAGGAAAACAATACATCTGGCATTGTGCAACGCTCTACGCGTTGTTCTACCTCTCATCCACCTGAGAGCCACGGGCAGCACGCGCGGCAGCAAACCGAGCAGGGGGGCAAGGACGCACGTAGATTCAGGAATGTTCCACTATTCCTTCTCAGCCCCGGGGGGACCCGAGAAAGGGGGGCGGGCCGCCACAGTGCGGAAAAGAAGGACCCTTTGGCGACGATCGAAATGCGCTTCGAAAGACAGGCGCGAAGAGACAACGACACCAGATCATGTGCCGAAGACAGCCCAGCCCACCACTACTACATCCCAGGATGTAGCCCTCACCATCCAGGAAGAGGCGATCCATCCGCCTGTCGAGCTCCCAAACTTCTAGGGCGTCAGGCGGGCCCCATCCTCCCCCAACAATTTTCTCTTCCTTCAGCGACACCGAACTTGAAAAATAGCAGGCACATCGTGCAGCGAACAGCGCTTCAGAAGCCGGAGTAGTGGGGCCGACGCATATGGGGCAGCGGAGGAAGGTGCAATGGTACTTGCAATGCTTCGCGTCTGGATGCAATCGCTTGTGGGCTGGATGCAACAGTTGCGCGTGTGTGCGTTCATTCAAGTTTCTAGGATGCAACAAGTGCTGCCCCATGCAAGAAGGCGAACCCCCACGCAACAAGTGCGCATCACTAAGCGCAGTAGCACACTATGAATGTGCTACGGTGAAGGCATTCGAGCAGGAACCATTGGATAAGGAATCCAGGGTCTGGAAGCTGGTAAAAGTCAACTCGTGGATTTGCCTTGAAAATCACCGCCGCCCTCATCAGATGAGGAATCCTCCAGGGTCTGAAGCCTCCTGAACACATTCCTTAACCAACGCCGCCAACGTATGGCACCTCTCCCCGCGGCCCCACTACACCGGAGGACCAGGAAAAGTCCGCGTGAGGCCTCCTGGGACCAATGCGCAGCGTTGCTGCACGGCCAGTCGCCGCAGTCGGATCGCCGATGGCCCAGTTGAGCAGGGGCAGACCATCCTGAACTGAGAAGTGTAGTATCCCAGCGACACCCTAATAGCAGCAAAGGTGAAGAGGCGGGTCGAGGAGTAGAAGGTCGACTAGTGAAAACGCGCATTCCAATGTAATCCTAAGGATCCCAAACAAAGATGCAGCCAGGACGGGATCGTGGCCGTCTGGACCAATAATGCAGCTGGCATTGAGGCCAGGGCGCGATTCCTGAATCCAGTGTGAGGAAGTCTCAAAAAGGAAACGGCTGCCGAACCCGGCGGTCTTGGGCTCCCCGTTCCTCCCACGGAGCTGTTCTGTTGTCCTCCTCTGTCCGCCCCCCAACGACATGCGATCAGGGAAGTGTGCCGGAAGCGTAAAAAGACGAATGCTCGTAGAGCATGAAAACAACGTATTCAAGCAGGCCTGCCTGAGCCAGACATGTCGGAGAGAGCACAGCTCACACCCCAGCAACCTTGTCGTGACTTCGTCTGGGGTGGGCCTACAAGCCGCCCGGGGCGCTTCGTCACTGCTTGGCCGAGGCAGTGGAAAGCCACCGAGGGGCACCGCCCGCAGGGCTGGCGCCGTGCAGACCCCCATCTGTCGCCGCCATCACAAAGGGAAATGGCCACAGGAGGGCGCCTGCAGGCTCGATCAAGTTGTCCTGGGAGAGCCCCAACCTGGATCAAACGAGCCTTCAAGAGGCCCCGAGATGTCCATTTAGTCAGACGATTCGGGGGCTACTTGGGCAAATTCATTGAATTGACCTGTTTCAGTGGTTCCCCCCTCTTTGTTTCCTCAATGCTCCTTCGCAGGAACCGTTTCTGGGTGGGCTGTTGGGGATACGCCAGCTGCACGAAGTGGGGTCTAAGATGCTGCTCTCAGATCGGTGGTTGTATCCGCCGCGGCTTCTCTGGCAGCCGATGAAAGCATATTACCACCACCGCTCGTGCTACACAACAATGCTTTGAATGCTGACACCGGTTGCTGAGTTGCGCTTCGCCAAGAAAAACGCCTCCGACGTAAAAGCACGGACGATCTGGTGGTGACGTTACCCGACCATTCTTTTGAATCGCTACTTTGCTGAGTGCGGGAGGAGAGCCTAGCTGACCAGGGTGCCCTGCTCAGATCTCCTGCCTCGAGCAGGTCGGAGGTCGCACCTTCCTCGGCAAGCTTCGCCGCCCATCTTGCTCCCGAAGCACCTGAAGAGCCCAGGTCAAGAGCTGGCGCGAACTTTCGGAGCGATGGGAGCAGTGACGGCATTGCGAAAAGAAGCAAACAAGTTGAAGCAAGACGCCCAGCTACGAATTGCGGTAAGATAGGAAAAGAAGACGTCGGACTGTCCTTTCCCAGAGGGGTCTGCACAAATAGAGGAGGCGGTGACAGCACCGAGGCAGCGATCTCACAGAGTGACTCAGGCCTCCCACTGAGAGGCGGATCGAAAAGCACAACAAGGACACATGGTGGCCGCCAGAGTGTCTGCGAATGTGTGTCTGCACCACGCCCCGGCTTCGCTAAGACCCGGCGGCCGCCAACGGGCACTCCCCTCGCTGCTCAAGTCAAATCCACCGCTATCGCTGGGAGGCATCAGCCGTCGATCTTCCCCTGACAGGGCGGCGCCCCAAACAGAGGTGACTCTAACTTATGTGAAGCCTGGCACAGGTCCAGGGCGTACCACAGTCCACACGACAGAGTCGTAGCCATGCCCAGGCAGGTAAGGGGCGACTGCAAATTATCGCCGAAGAAGCAAACGCCCATGACCACTACCAGAACATTCGCAACGTTCGCAAAGATGATGACGGACGTGGCAGATGTCAACCGGAGCAAGCCCAAGCCAGCCACGTGGCAGCCAGTGAACGAGAACAGAGATAGGGCCAGCATTATGGCGATGGAAGGGTCTGAGACCCACGCTCTCCAGGTGGCCAAGAAAGTATCCAGGCCGCTCGTTTCGATAATGACAGAAGACATCGAAGACGCAGCGAAGAGAACTACGCCATCATAACACGCCAGCAGTGCCAAGGGGGCTTGCATGCACTCTGCCAGGTGCCAGCGCTGGAAGAGCCTCAATGGCACCTTCGTTGCAACCATGCCCCACGCCGATGCCAGTCCCGCAGCGGTGAAGGCAGGATACTGCAGGCCGAACAGCATGGCGCCCAGAACCATGCCAAGCATAGCCACCTTGGAGTTGAACGTGGCGTGAGTTTTGATGTCTGTGGGCAGGAAGGTTAATTCCGAAATGAAAACGGCCACTGGAATCACGCTGCTGAATACCGTTCGCTCGGACAGGGAACAATACATGGACACTAAGTGGTTGGCAAGCGAGTACATGCAAAACAGAACTGCTACAGGGGTCCACCTCCACAGCGCTCCAATAATGTCGTGCGCGACGCAAGGGCGGCGCAGCTGACTAACAATCGACCATATGCCAGCGAACACAGACATGGACAGAGCTTGAATGGCCGTGATGGACATGGGCGCGCCCATGAGCACAGACAGGGACTGATTTACCAAATCCGTGCCAATGAGCATCGTGAAATACGTGAGCGCGCAAAGAACACCGTGAAACCTGTCCTGAACTCCGTAACTCAACGCTGCCACCCAGACCACCTTGGCATGAGGGAAGAGGGTCCTGGTGGAAACGGGTCCTGGACCCGGGGCCGTCCCCAGCACAGGCTTTCCATCCCGAGCCGCCCCTGGGGCGCGGCAAGGGTCCTGGGAGCATGAAAACTGAACCCAAAAAACACCAGGACCCGACTCCTCGAGGATCCCTCCCTTCATTGTGTGAGGGGGGGACGTTAGGGGGGGAAGGCTCAGAGGGGAAACATCCAGCTGGAATCGGCGATATATCGCCGACAGATCGGCGATTGGCCCCCGAAAGCGAATCCGCAAGTTCCTGGGTGGGCTGGGTTGTCAGGACCCTCTCAGTGACGAATGGGCGATTGGGAGTCGATGCATTCCCCCCTGAGCATCCCCCCCACTGAAATTGCTCCTGACTTTCGGGTCCTCTCCGGCGGCCATCGGGACAATCCGGGCACCCCTAAACGCCTCTCGACGAAGCGCAGCCACTAGAGAGCACCCCGAGGCTAGAAAACAGCAGAGAAACTACAAAAACGCAAGAAAACCTCAAACCTCGAAAACCTCGAGCCACCGCTAGCGGAACAAACATCATCGCGTACACGGTCGCGATCGCCGCGGGCTCCGCGATCTGCACGGTCACCGCCGTCTCGTTCGACGCCACGACGACGAATGGCTCGTGGGCGTCCGGCAGGTCGAGCTGCCGCCAGAGCACTGGCTCAGGCAGCGGGCGGCTGATGGGGTACACAAAAAAACTTCGCGGTCCCTCAGGTCCAAGGAGCCTTCAAGAAGCCACGTCAACCCATAGTGTAAGGATGCGCGGTGAGGATGCAAGGACCTTGGACGCCCATGCCGAGGCTCTTCGAGCGAGGCTGGCCATCGAAAGTTAAGGATAGACCGAAGATGACCGAAGATGCAAGGATGCAAGGATACCCTTTGGAAGTCGATCATGCTTACTATCAGGGTCGACTGTATCCTTCATGGCGTGCGTGGCCGCGAGAGCGTGCAGACGCTCAGATGCGAGACCGCGGAGGCAAAGAAGTCTGGCCACGGAGGGTACGGGGGACACTGAGGGGCCGAGACGCACAGTCGCATCAAAAACACCCAGACACAAGACCAGAGAGAAACAACATACAAAACACATGTGTGCGTCGACACGCAGCCTGCGTGCAAGTTTTCTCAACAATGCAGCTGCCCTTTCGCGAGACCCCAGAGCAGAAAGCGTGGGAAAGACTTCCACGCTCTAGCCGAAGGCCTGCGCGGGTCAAGGCGGAATGCGCTACAGCACTGCGCGAAGCGGCTCATCTTGTGAGGTCTCCGGCCGGCAGCCTCTGGCCGAGGGAGGAGGCGCTCTGGCCTCGCAGCCTCGTCCTGGATTGCGAATTCAACGGTGGAACGCCAGGAGACCTCAGACGCAGTCGGCTTCTAGCACCCCATGGTGGCAACATCGCTCCCCCGAGATCCTGTCGGGGTGGACGAACAGGGAGGTTAGCGAAGGAGGATATGCGAGTCAGCTGCACGCAGCTGGCCTTCAGGGCTCCTCTTGGCGCCGGAAGCAGCCATGCATCAAAGAACGCGTGTGGCGGCAGGACCGACACGGGCTCCGAAGACGCCCAAACACACAGCTCGGGATGAAGAGGTGGTCTCGGGAAAAGCCCTGGGGCCCAGGACCCGTCACCCTCAGGACCGCCTTCCTTCACGGCGACCTTCTGGATGAGGATCTAGTCGCACAGACGGGAGACTTTGACGCGGGGGTCAGGGAGGAGATGAGGGAGAAGACAGAAAGCCGACACCGGCACCAAAAAGGTTATCTGTTTCATAAGAATTGGACTTGCGATTTGGGCCAGCGCGAGCCCATCCTGGCCTTCGGAATCGCGGGGGAGGAAGGGAAAGGGAAACATCGCGCAGCGCGCAGGAGGGCGGGCAGGACACAAAAAAGTGCAGACGAGAGGCGAAGTTGGCGGGCGTTCATGGGAGAGGGGGGACCAAAGGGAAGGATGCGGCTTCCTCCATGACCCAAGCCTCCCACTCCACCGCCGCCGTCCTCCGCGCCTTCCCTCACCCGTTTGGCCCCGCTCCCTGCCTCCTCCCCCTCCTCCCGCCCGCCCCCTGCCCGCCCCTAGTCGCATCCCTGACACTCTGCAAGCCGGAGGCCGGCACCCGACGATTCCGACTCCACCGCCCACCCCCCGCGCCGGGAGGGGGCCATAATGGTTGCCCTGCGCGGCCAGGGCCCAAGTACAAGTCGAGGGGCTCCGCTCCATTCGCCGTTCCAGCAGGGGCCTTGGTGCTGGTGTCAGCTTTCCAGTGCTGCCGGGGACGAAAAGCTGGCACCGGCACCAAGACCCCACAGGAAAAGTTGGGGGTCCTTTCCCTGGGGGGGGCAAAGCGGCCCAGCGGAGCCCGCAAAACGTGAGGTAGCTCGCATTGCTCGCCGAATTCACAGGCCACGGGGGTCGCATGGTAAAAAAACACGCCCCATGGGGCCCCTGGCGACCCCGGGGCCTGTGGGGCTGCCATTCCGCGGGGCTCGCAGCGCCCAGACACCTGACGCGGCCCTGACGACTCAAGGGGCATATGGGGACCGCGCCGCTCGCCGGGCTCGCGCGGCGCATGGAGCCCACGCGCGCTGCGGCGCCCATGTGGCCAAGGAAACCTCTCTGGGACTTGGTTCGCGCGGCCCACGGGCCGCGCGCGGCTGACATTCATCGACGCGGGACACGTGAGCACGAAGACACGGGCGACGGCATTCAGCGAAGGCTCTAAATTATTCTTTCCCAGAGGGGATCTTGTTGTTGGTGTCGGGTTCTGGTGCCCCGAGGAGGGGAGGTGGAGGGGAGGTGGAGGGGAGGGGGAGGGGAGGGGGAGAGGCGGACATCCCCTTCTTCCCCAGTGAGACTGGAAAACCACAAAACAACATCTGCAGAACATGTCGGAGATCCGCTCCGATGTCTTGGGTCGTCATCTCCCTCTTCCTCCTCCTCCTCCTCCTCCTCCTCCTCCTTCTCCTCCTTCCTCTTCCTCCTCCTCCTCCTCCTCCTCCTCCTCCTCCTCCTCCTCCTCCTCCTCCTCCTCCTCCTCCTCCTCCTCCTCCTCCTCCATTCTTTTTCCTTACAAATAACTCCTGCCTGTCGCACCCCAAGGCCTGTCGAAAAGGCGGGGGCGGGCGTTTCGCCAAAGACTTTCTCAACATGCATGGCCCTAAAGCTAAGGAGTTGGCAACCGTTTCACATATTGAGAGCTGGTGGTTTTCAAAATGTGGCTCTCGCCTCAGCGCCGCTTACATTCGTTACAAACACTTGCACGGACTCCACGGATTGAGGACGGGTCATTCTCACATAAAAATGGCTTTCGCCTTAGCGCCGCGCACATTCGTTCCAAACATGTGCAACAGCTTCACGGAGTGAGGGCGGGTGGTTTTCAAACTGTGGCTCTCGCCTTAGCGCCGCGCACATTTGTTCCAAACATTTGCAAGAGCTTCACGGATTGAGGGCGGGCCGTTTTCAACATGTGACTCTCGCCTTAGCGCCGCGTGCAAGAGTTTTATGGATAGTAGGCGGTTTCTCTTGTCTTGAGAACTTGCAAGAATTTCACGGATTCTCGCACGCATCAGAAATTGTGTTTTGGAAGGCTCAGGACTTTGAGGAGGCAACACTTACGTTGATTCGCGGTGCTGAAGTCCAAGGAATGCTTTTCTGACGCGATTCAGGATCGCCAATACGCAACAGTCAGGCTGGCTCGTGGTGTTGGAGTCCGGAGAACGGTGTCATGGCACGCATCAGGGTCTTCAAACGGTTGTGCCCCAACGAGGCAGTTCCCTCTGTGCACATGAACCCTTGTAGGAGCCTATGAAGAGGGAGCTTGGAGGAAGGGTGTAATCCAGCATCGTTGATGCGTCTTGGGTAAACACTGGTCCTCCTCCTCCTCCTCCTCCTCGTCCTCCTCCCCCTCCTCTGGGCCACTTCTCTAGGTCCCTCCTCCTCCACCTCCTCCTCCGGGTCCTTCCTTCCGCTCCTCCACCTCCTCCTCCTCCTCTTCCTCTGGGCTCCTCCTCCTCCTCCTCCTTCTCCTCCGCCTTATGCCTTGTGCCTGGAGGCGAAAGGATCCGTCGGACGCCAACCTCCTCGTCCTCCAAGTGGAACCTTCTCATACTCCGTCGCATCCTCCTCCTTATTCTACCATAATCATCATCAGCATCATCATCATAATCACCACCACCACCATCATCATCATCATCAGCATCAACATCAGCATCAACATCAGCATCATCATCATAATCATCATCAGCAGCAGTATCATCATCACCATCATCATCTTCATCCTCATCATCGTCATCATCAGCATCAGCATCATCAGCAGTAGGCTCAAAATCATGAGCATCAAAAACCATCATCATCAGCACCCTTGTCAGCATCAGCATGAGCATCAGCATCATCATCAGCAGCAACCGCATCATCTTCATGACCGACATCATCATCAGCATCATCATCAGCATCATCGTCTTCATCATCAGCAGCAACATCATCATCACCATTGCCATCTGCATCAGCATCATCATCATCATAATCATCAGCATCATCATCCTCACCTTCGTCATCATCATCCTCGCCATCCTCGCCATCATCGTCATCACCATCACCATCACCATCACCATCACCATCACCATCATCATCATCATCATCATCATCATCATCACCACCATCATCACCATCACCATCACCATCATCATCATCATCATCATCATCATCATCATCATCATCATCATCATCATCATCATCATCATCATCATCATCATCATCATCATCATCATCATCGCCATCATCATCCTTACCCTCCCCCTCCCCCTCCTCTTCCCCCGCATCCTCCTCTGGCCCCCCCTCCTGCCCATCCGCCTCTTCATCCTTCACTTCCTCCTCTGGGCTCCTCCTCCACGTGCACCTCCTCTTCCTCCTCCTCCTCCACCCTGTGCCTCGTGCCTCGAGGCGAAAGGATCCGTCGGATGCCGTCCGCTCCCTGCTCCTCCCTCTCCTCATCGGCACAGGCATCATCAGCATCAGCATCATCAGCATGAACGTCAGCATGAGCCTCATCATCATCAACATCACCATCAGCATAGGCGACGACAACGACGACGACGACGACGACGATTCTGCGGAACCCGGCCCGCCTGGACACCACCTTGCGCGGCGCACGAGCTCCTGCCGCCCCGCTGGGCCGCGGACCGCCGCGCGCCGCCGAGCCCGCCTCTGCGGCACCGAGGTCGGGCGCGCCCGGCGCCGCCTCCTCGGGCACGGCCACCATGAGCAATCGGAGGCTGGGGGGCGAACTCGAAGTGCAACGGAAAGCTCCCCACTGGAAATCGGTTTCGGTTTCGGATTCGGTTCCGGGCTCGTGTCGCACGTGCGGGCGGAGCGAAGCTGCGTGGGCCGGCGAGAGCAATGACCCCGCCCCAAAAAACCGCCTCTCAGATCCGGTTGCGCACAGCGCCGCCTCCTCGGGCAGGGCCACCATGAGCAAAAAGCATATGACGGGCTCTGGCAACCATTGAATCAAAAAGGTTGCCATCTCTTGGGGGGGCGGAGTTTGTACGTCCACCGGCTTCCGCTGGCCTGGTTTGACTGCCGCCAGCTTCCGCCGAACTGCCGCCGCTTTCCACCGAGAAAGGATGACAACTTATTCGATCCTCGGAGGCGAAGGCCTTTCTGGAACGCCCCATGTTGGCCCAGAGCGCTTTGCCGAGCAGGGCAACTTCCAGGTTTTGGCAGAGTCCTGGAAGGCCAGACATGCCAAGTTGAAACTAGCTCATTCCTCGCATGATTCGGGCAAGACCACCATGAGCAGCGCAGGCGGTCCGATCGAGTTAATGCTCGACCCAGGACCAGGCGCGACTTTGTTGCCTTCAAGCATCACTGTTGGAACCCGAATGACATGCACGAAGTCTTCGCCGTGCTCGAGAAAATCGTTGTCCAATTTCACTTCGCGCAGATAGTCGCCCCGTCTCGCTGCAGGCCGTCCGCGCGATCGTCCAACCCCAGGACATGTTGCAGGTGGGTGCCAACGCGATGCTCTTACAGGCCAGATGTCAGCCATCGCGTCTGCTCGATGAGCCAACCTATGCTGCCGTCGTAGCAACTGGACGATCCAGTTTTCCATTGGATACGAAGTTAGAGCAGCATCCACGTGCAACCTCATCGTCCGCACTGCGTCGCCCCACGGCTCGTCTCCCATTCAAGTCGAACCAACAATGCGTCGAAACTTCCTCAATTCAAGCACATATAACGAGCTAAGTTGTGACCGTGTCATTGCGCAAGACGAAAGACCAAACAATATCGTTGAAGCGATTACTGCGTTGAAAAACTTGATCCGCGACTGCATGCTCAATTTCTTTTCCATCAAGGTGTCGCGCTGCTCATGGAAACTCGCCCATGCCGTTTGACCCTAGTGGCCAAACCCGAGGGAATTCCTCGAACGCAAGATGCCGCGCAGCTTCCTTCCCAAGCTTGCGCGGGCCACGTCGCCATGTAGGACGTCCGCGGTCTCGCCTCCAATGCCCGGCGAACCCGCGTCGACGTCGACAACCGCCGTGGGTGCTTTGGTCTTTCCAGCGTCCAGGCTGAGACCTACTTTCGCAAATTGCTCTTTGAGCGCCGTGGTCACTATGATGAAATCGGCGCGTGATGGCGCGAATGCCACGACATCGCCCGCGTAGATGATGCTTGTTTGTTTTTTCCCAACTATCTGGGCCTTCCACTTGCGAAATGTTTTCCGACCCCCCCCCCATCGAAGAGCAGCGGGCTCAAAGCGTCGCCTGCTTTGACGCCGCTCTGTATCTCAAGACGACCAAGCCCGCGAAGTCGCCCGCGCTGGTTTGCGTGGATGACGGGCAACATTGCGATATAACCGTCTCCCGCGCCTTGGTTCCAGGGCGGCCCACGCGTCGTTTGGGCTTGAATTCGCCCGAAGGCTTTGCTCAGGCCCAGACTTATACCCCGCGCAGGCACATTCCATTCCAAGCGCTTGCCGCGCACAGTTCCGAAGACAATGAAGGCATCACCCACCGATCGTTCACTTCGGAATCTGACTTGGTCGCTTGAGAGCTGGGCGTCCAAAGCGCCATTAAGGCGGCGGCGCAGTGATATTGCGAATAGTTCGCGCGATATGCTTAGCGTCGCGACGGGCCCCCAGTTCTGCGGGGGCTTGGGTCACCGCCCATCGGTAACATCGAAAATCTCTCTCTGTCTCTCTCTCTCTCTCTGCCTCTCTCTCCTCTTCTCTCTCTCTCTCTCTCTCTCTCCCTCCAGGTCGGGCCAACTGAGACCTCGTGCAATATCTCATTGAACGAGACACATTGCGCGCCCAGTAACTGGTCTGCAGACGCGTTGAACCTTCCCGCTGCGATCGCCAACTCATCTGAGACCCACCGAAGTTTCCTCGATTACAATGCACGTCGAAGCTCCCGCATGATAAAAAGGGCGTATCCACGTAGAGCTTCCGCCCGAGCAAAACTGTATATACGCAGATGCTGACTCAGGAAGATGCGCCCAGTCAGTCTTGAAGACCCCCCCCCCTAAAAAAAAACAGTTGGCAAGGTTATCCAGCCGCGCTTGAGCGCCAGGTCCGGCCCCAGAGCTACGCGCCGGTTATCTCCTTGCATCGCCGACTGGTTCAAGCTCGATGAACTCGCCCGGGGTAGCGCGGAAGCGTTGAACCCCTGCGGATATGCTCTCGCATTATAAAGGCAATCTCTGCGAACTACCGGGGGTCGCGCGCATGGCGCCTCGGTTGAAGGGGGCCCTGCGGTCGGTTGCCGCGCGCGCCGCCCCCGCGAGCCGCCGCCGCGCCGAATGGCATCGCTTCTGCTTCGACTGGCGATGACGGCGCATGGTGCGCGAGCTTCTCGCCCAAGGCCTCCTAGAAAAGAGCGCCGTCTTCGAAGTGGGCCCACCCTCGCATCGATGATCTTGGCCTCCTGGTTCGTCGGCGCGGGGGCCCCCCACTTGCGGGCTCCACGAACGCAGCGCGGCGATCGGGCCCCGAGTCAACGCGACGCATATTCCGACGCGCTCCGCGCCGACGCGCGCAAATGCAGAGACGTGACAATTCGCTGAAACCCCCGCGCATGTTTCAAACTATTATTAGAAGTCTTAGAAGTCCAGCTGCGCTCATCACGGCCGTTCCCATCCCCATTGACGGCCGCCAGGTTGAAAATCGGCCGCCGTCTCAGTCATCTTCCGACCGCGAAGTCCAGAGCCCCGCGGCGACTTGAAATCGCCCGCTGACCAGACAACAGCTCCACCAATAACTACTCGCGCCCATGTCTGGAGCACTTGCCCGCGCGCCTGGCCCAGGCGCTTCGGCCAGACATCCCGCGCGAAGCCGATAAACGACGCGAGGCGAAATCACCAGCTGCGCGAGCTGCACACAACGCGATGCACTCGATCAGCGACGACATGCGTCGAGCAGACGCTGCCAACCAGCCGCGCGCGCATCGGCGCGCCCGCGCCTGATGCAGAGTAATCTTGGCAACGCAGATATAGAAGTCGCCCGTCCTCCAACTCCGCTGCGCGACGTTGCGCGCGAGTTCCCCTGAACAGGATTGCGCCCCATTCTACAATCATTCACTTAGACATCAGCTCTGCAAGTCCGCGAGGACCATTGAGCCGCGCATTCTTGCGGAGCGCATGCAATATCCCTGCCCGTCAATGGGGCGAAACTTGACTCGATCGGTGCTGCCCCTATTCTGGCCCTCGGCCCGTCCTGCATTGCTCTTGCCCTTGTCCTTGCCCTTGCCTTTCTGCGGCGCGAGGCTTCACTTCGACCTCTCCTCGTCCGCCGCCGCGCCGCTGGGCGCGCGTCGGAGCGCGCCCCCAAGTCCCTCGCCTAATCCTCTGAGCCTCGCTCCTCGCCCATGAGGGGTCTCGAAGAGGCCTGGGCCCCATGTTCCGCAATCTTTACGAAAGCTACGGTTTCTGCAAGACTTTGGCATGCGCGCGCGACAAAGCGCGCGTGCACTTAGTCCCGCTTCGAAATGAGGGTTCTTGTGCATGGATGAATGTTGATAGACGGGTGCGAGCGCGCAGTGCAATTTGACGAGGACGAAGGGGGGGCGATGCCGGCCTGGCTGGGACGGCATGAATTCAGGCCTATTGTTCTCTAAAAAAAAACATATATATATATATATATATACCTGACAAGTGCACATTCTCCGGGGGAACGGACAAGCCCGCTTTGGGGGGGCGGCGAAGCCGGCCTCACTATCCGACCGGGAACCTACGCGGCGCAAATGATTTTTACAAGCGGGTTGGCAAATTCTACGCCCTTGCAAACAACCCACCCATCCACCCGCAACTTGGTTTGCAAGACCCGCGCGGGGGCGATTGCGATGAGAGCGTGGCGTTGGCAGGCGCGTCTCCGCGGCCGCGCTAGCCCGCGCATGCTCGCGCGCGGCGGCCAGCTAGTTTGGCGCGACCGACGCCGCCGCGGTGGCGCTGGGCGCCAGGCGCTTCCCAACGGGCACTCCAGCGCGAGTCGGTAACTTGAGCGGGCGCGGCACGATGGCGACATCGACGACGGTGGACGCGACGATGGAGAGTTGCGGCGACGGCGACGACGGTGGCAATGACAACGGCAAGGCCAACGACGGCGCCGAAGTTGACCGCGCCCGCCGATCACGACGACGCCGTCTGCGATGAAGATTTTTGCGGGAGTTCGACACGCGCGCGCGGCCGACGCGCGCGAGCGGCCTGCGTGGAATTATTCGACGCGGGCCGCGCCCCCCCGCCCGACCTCCCAGCGCGAGCGAAAGGGCGCTCGGATGAATTCGACGCGCGGCGCGATAAGCCTTTCTGGCAGATGATAATGAAAACGTTGGAAAACCAATGATTCACGAAAAAACGCAAGACCGCGAGCGCTTGATTACTTTGAAAACTGGCGCTGCTCAAGCATGTGGATTGATTTGTCTTCGGGTCGCTTGGTTTACGCGCATGCACAAAATCCTCACGACGCCCAATGTGCTTGAAATTTGAGCACGCGCGCGCGTGCACTTCGTTTCACTTGTTGCAAGGGGTTATTGCGTCAGCGCGCGCGCAGCTGTCTGCAAACCCTTGCTGCGAAACCGTTGTTCAATATGTTTTGTCGTGGCTCTCGATTTTGAAATCCGCGCGCCATCCAGCGAATTGTTGACGGATTCCAGCATGCGGGCGCGACGACGCGCGCGCGTGCACTTCGTCCCTTTGTTACAACGAGTACGCGCGCATTGTTTGTCTGCAGGAGATGAAGGCGGGTCGGTGCTGGCCTGGCCGGGGTGAATTCATTTTTTGGATGGGCGTTGTGGCGGAATCGTTTTTACATTGCACAGACAGAGAAAGGTGGCCCGTTAACCCCGTGGGGGCGGGGTCAGCCTAATATTGATTTAGACAAGAAACTCACCCTGCCGAATTTGACGTTGTCAACCCCGCTGTGCGCGCAAACGCCCCTCCCGCGCACCCGCAACTTGGTTTACATAACACATGCGACGGCGATTGCGCTGAGTGCTTGGCGTTGGCCAGTGCATCCCTGCGGCCGCGCTAGCCCGCGCATGCTCGCGCGCGCAGCGACCAGCTAGTGCGGCTCGATCGACGCGAAGCAGGCACTTCAATGCGAGTCGGTGACTTGAGCGGGCGTGGTATCATAGCGACGCCGACAACGGCAGACGCGATGATGAGAGTAGCGGCGATGGCGACGGCAAGGCCAATGGCGGCGCCGATGTTGATCACGCCCACCGATCACGATGACGACGTCCACGCGTCGGCGATGAAAGCTTTGGAAGGAGTTCGACATGCGCGCGCGGCCGACGCGCGCGAGTGGCCTGCGTGGAATTATTTGACACGGACCGTACCCCCCCCCCCCCCCCCAGCACGCGCGAAAGGGCGTTCGGATGAGTTCGACATGCGGCGCGAGAGACCCGTTTGGCAGAATTTGCAGGCACCGTTGAAAAACCTTGCGTTGTCTGAAGAAATCGCCAGAGCGCGCGCCAACGCTTTTTTTGTTGCGGAAACAGATGTTGCAACAACCGTTTTTTGATACGTTTCCAGGACACTCGCTTACGACATCCTTACGACATTTGATGTTTTGCAGGATTTCGGCATGCGCGCGCGACGACGCGCCCGCGTGCACTTCGCCCAATTCTATTGCAAAGGACTCTTGCGACAGCACGCGCAAGGGCGCTCGACCGATTTCGACATGCGCGCGCGAGTCTCTTGTGGTAGCATGTTATGCACATGTCGAAAAACCGATGGTCATCTTCAGAATCTGCCAGAGCGCGAGCACAGTTTTTTCTTGAAAACCCTCGTTACGAAACCCCCGAACATGTTATCGAGACAATCGATTTTGAAATTGCTGTGAAACCGAAGGTTTTGAGATTATTCGGCATGCGTGCGCGACGACGCGCGCGCGCACTTCGTCCAATCGTTTTGCATGGGGTTCTTGGCAACTGATGATTTGTTATAAACGAGTTCGCGCGCATAGTACTGTTAGACAAAGAACTTTCAAGGGGGCGATACCGATGGCCTGGGAAGATACGAACTCACACTTAGGATGCACGATGGGGCAACAGCATACGTACATTGCGATACGACAAGCAATGCCGATAAGACGGGGGGAGGGGGGCGAGACTCTATTCTTTTTCAGAAGGGGAACAAGCGTTCGCAGTGAATTGTGAGCTCCACTACTCGCGCAAGCATCCCACACACCCACCTGCCCCTTGGTTTGCAAAACCCATGTGGGGGAAGGTGCGGTGACTGTTCGGCGCTGGCTGGCGCATCGCTGCGGCCGCGCTAGCGCGCGCAGGCTCGTGCGCACGGCGGCCAGCTACTCCGACGCGACGGACGCGGTCGCGGTGGCGCTGACCGCTGGGAACACTCGATTTTGAAATCCCTACGAATCCTAAGGCTTGTTTGAAATATTATGGCGTGCGCGCGCAACGACGCGCGCGTGCGCACTTCGTCCTTTCTTTGCATGGGGTTCTTGAAAAGTACGGATGTTTGATAAACGAGTGCGCGCCCATAGTATTATTTGACAGGGATGAGGGGGGGCGACCACGATCACCAGACTGCCCGGAATGATACGAATTCATATTTTGGATAAGAATGTGCAGAATCACGCGCGAAAGAACATTACAAAAACACCACCCATTAAGCCTGGGGGGTGAGGTGGATCCAAATTCCTGTTTCAGAAAAAAACAATCTAGGCGGCGACGGGCCGGCGACAGCGGCGACATAACCGCCAGAACGGCAGACGCGCCCTAAAGACGGGCGGCGACGGGACGGCGAAGGCAGAAACATAACCGCCAGAGCAGCAGACAGGCCCAGACGACGGGCGGCGACGAGGCGGCGACGGCGGCAACATAGCCGCCAAACCGGCAGACAGGCCCAGACGACGGGCGGCGACGAGGCGGCGACGGGGCGGCGACGGCGGCAAAGTAGCCGCCAGAGCGGCTGACAGGCCCAGCTCCTTAGAGCCGGAGTGAGAACCATAAATGCAATCACTGCTTGGGGAAGAATGAGGAACATGCTATGAGCAACAAACCCAGCACAGAAGCCCAAATATTGGGAGGGATCTCCTGAAGGTCGCGCGCGGCAACTTGAAACCCAATTTACTGCGGATTCACGTCGGATAAACGTCGGAGTTCGCAAAACCGGGTAGAGGCGAATTTCGAACTCCCATTTAGGGAGCCATGAAGAGCAGGCCGGATTAAGCCAAAAATTAAGCCATGTTAAAAGATACTGCACGGTAGCAGGCCTCATTAACCCATGCAGAGCACCCTGATAGCAGCACAGGTGAAAAAAAAACAGCAGGTCGAGGAGTAGGAGAAGCACGGCCGGGAATCTCTCAGAAAAGAAATGCAATCCAAGCAAGGGTGAGAGCACCGCCATGCGCACCTTACTTGATCTTTTCGCACAGGATCGTCGCCGTCCGGACCAAAACTGTAGCCGGCATTGAGGCGAGAGCACGGTTTGTGAATAAAGTGGATGGACATCTCAAGCGAACCAGCTGCCAGACCGGGCGTTCTCGGGCTTCCCGTCCCCCATGTGGGACTCTTCTGTTCTATTCATCGAAGGAAATAACCAGGCTTCTGGTCCAATCCCTCCCCTGCTAGGCGGACGGGGACCACGCTGCTGAAGTTCACTGCAGTTTGTGTTGTCCGGCCTAGAAGGAGACAGGAGGGAGGAGCAAGCGGATGACGACCGAACACCCAGAATAAAAAGGCCACAGGGACGATGCAGGCAGGAGGCCGGAAGGGACAGGGGGCACAGCAGGCAAGAAGCAGGGGCGGCAGGCGAGGGAGGAGGAATGGGGAAAGAGGAGGGAATAAAGGAAAGCAACCGCGGGCAACCGGGCTTGGCTTGGGGCCAGGAGAAAGACCTCCGAACTCTCTCGTCGGCAGGCTCGAA
This sequence comes from Prorocentrum cordatum, assembly GCA_963575745.1. Classification (NCBI taxonomy): domain Eukaryota; class Dinophyceae; order Prorocentrales; family Prorocentraceae; genus Prorocentrum; species Prorocentrum cordatum. The sequence goes on from CAUYUJ010018615.1 coordinate 775,907, forward strand.
GTTCGAGGCCCGAGGCTCTACCACGCTTTCGTCGGTCCCCAGCGGGTTCCCAACCTCGGGGTGCCTCCCAGCAGCTCCGCTCCGCCGAGCGCGTTCCCAGGAGTGCCCAGAGTCCCGGACGCCCGCTGGAAAGCCATCCCGCGGAGCCCGGACCTCCAACGTCGTAAAAAGATCAAGACGTGGATTTGTCGCCGTTTGCTTCCTCGGGGAGCCCTTGCCAGGCCCCAGGACCGTCAAAGAACGACTCGGGATGAGAAGCTCTCCCGGAGGAAAGGGTCGGGACTTCCGGGGGCCCTGTACTGGAACAGAAAAAAAAACGCCTGTCTGGGATCTCACAAAACCTTCAGCCAGCGACCGGTAACAAAATATGTATACATTGGGACAATCAGCAGCGTCTCCACCACACTTTAGAGGCACGGCTGGGCCAGGAAAAGCGTACCCTGGTCTTCTGCGGCTACGAAAACCAAACTCCAGATCCCCGAAACTGTTCCTACTTCTCCGCCTCTCCCTCCTCCTCCTCCTCCTCCTCCTCCTCCTCCTTCACCCTCCCTAACCCCATGCCCCCGAGAATAAACCCCCAGGGATAATAAAGTTCGGCGGTTACGGGGTGATAATAAAAGTTGCCCACCAGAGGCCAGCATTCAACAGAGGAGCCAAAGCCGAGGATATCTTGAGACATCCTTAGCTGTTGGTCCTCTCTGAAGCATCCTGAAGGAACATGTCGGCTTTTAATATTTCTATAATGCAGAACTGAAGCTCGGATGTGCGCGCGCGCCAGGATAAACAAGTTCAACCACAGCGATAAACAAGTTCAGGGGGGCAGGGGGAGGAAAAGAAAGATATATAGATACATAGAAATATAGAAAGAGAAGAGGAGGTAGAGGAGGAAGAGGAGGAGGAGGAGAAAGAGCAAGAGGGGGAGAGGAGAAGGAGATAGCAACAATCCAAAGTTTAAAACTTATTATACTTAAGTTGTAAACGCTTAATGGAAATTGAACTTTTCATCTGCTCGTGTAGGGTAGCTCACGTGCCTCGTTTTCCCAGGATAATCAACCCCAGCGATAAACAAGTTCAGGGCGCCAGAGGGAGGAGAAGGAGGAGAAAGAGATAGAGAGACAGAGAGAGAGAGAGAGACAGAGAAAGAAGGAACGAACGAAAGAACTACAAAGAGACAGAAGGACACTGGTTTCGCTTGAGACATCATGAAAAAAACGTGTTCGCTTCGCTTGATGTTGTTATCTCAACAAAAGAAGGAAGTAACCTCGATGGCGAACTTTCCCAGTGATAATGAAGTTCGGCCTCCGCGCCCTCCGCCCTGAAACCCTTCTAGGCCGACGAAAAAAAACTCTAACGACTTAAGGGGGGTACATTATTATCGTGGGCATGGGGTTATCCTCCTAGTTTCTCCTCCTCCTCCTCCTTCTCCTCCTTATCCACCTCCTCCTCATCATCCATCCCTTCGTGATTAACTCCCTCTGCGCACCATCAGACAGGTCCGCAGTAGACTGGGCCGAAGATTTTGCTTGAGACCTCCTTACAACTTACTACCCTGAGAAAGAACTTAAGCTCCAACAGCTAAGCCAGGTTTCACAATGTGGCTTTCGCCTTTGGTGCCACGTGCCTTCGTCTTTGAGAAGTACAACCGAAACAAGGATTGATGGCGGGTTGTTTTCAAAGTGGGGCTCTCACCATAGCGCCACGCACATTCGACTTAAACGCTCACAACAGCAACAAGGATGGAGGGCCAGGCGTTCAAAATGGGGTTCCTGCCTGAGCGCAGCTCACATTCGTCCTAAACACTTGCAACAGCTACAAGGACCTAGGCTGGCTCGGTTTCCAAATTCTGTTTTCGCAGATTTTTGTTCGCAATCTATGGCCCGACGCCCAAACTCTCGCAACAGTTACACGGATGGATCGCGTGGAGGGTTTTCCCTGTCATAATGGGCATCTCGCTTGACACCTCTGCACATTATGGCCAGAACTTTGCATTTGTAGGCGAAAACCATATCAATTCCAAAACGGGGCTACCGTGGGGCTCTTCCTTGAACTGTCGTGCCCTACATCTTTGCGTTTTGGCCAGCTAGAAAATTGGATGGTAGAGTCCTTGCCTCAGTGGCAGGCCCACCCCGCGCTCGTCATTCAGGGGGAGGGGGGGCGGCGGCAATTCCCGCAGTGGAGAGGAGTACTTCTAGGCATAGGGGCTTGTGGAGAGGGGAATTGGGACGGGAGGGCGTGGTGAACCATCGATGACACATCCTGGGTTTACTCTCGTCCTCCCCCTCCTCCTCCTCCTCCTCCTCCTCCTCCTCCTCCTCCTCCTCCCCCTCCTCCTCCTCCCCTCCTCCTCCCCCTCCTGCTCCTCCTCCTCCGTTTCCTCCTCCCCTCCTCCCCCTCCACCTCCTCCCCATCCCCGTCCTCCCCCTCCACCTCCTCCTCTCCCCTCCCTCTCCTCCTCCCTCCTCCTCCTCCTCCCTCTCCTCTTCCTCCTCCTCCTCCTCCTCCTTCCTCCTCCTTCTCCTTCTCTCCTCTGCTCCTCTCCTCCTCCTCCTCCTCTCCTCCTCCTCCTCCTCCTCCTCCGTCCTCCTCCTCCTCCTCCTCCTCCTCCTCCTCCTGCTCCTTTTCCGTTGCCGCTGGCGCCATCGCCGCAGTGGCCGATGCTGACGCCGACGCCGACGTCGACGACGAATCCGCCGCTCCGACCGATGACCGAGGACCCCACCAGGCCCTCTTTGCGCCGAGTGGTCACTCCAGCGAAGGAAGTACGGGGGCGCCCCGGAACCCGGATGCGGATATATGCCCGCCGCCCGTGAGACCACCCTCGGCAACCTCCGTGGCCATCCAAAGTGCGCTGGCTGGACCGTGGGCCCCGCCCGGCCCCGGCCTCGGCGGGCGCGCCCCGGGGCGCCGCGCCCGGGGGAGCAGCAGGCGCCCGCTGCGCGGCGAGCGCGGGCGCCTGTCGCGGGCGGCCGCCGCGGAGCTCACGGGCGGCGGCCGTACGACCGGACCCATAGGACAGAAGGCCATCCTTCAAGACCACGAGACCCCCCGCGGGCCAAAAAAACACACCCCTAACCAGAAGGTCCCCGAGGGTATAACCTCCCACGGCTGCCACCGCACTGGCAGGATCGGTCCGCACCGCATCGGGAAACCTGATCGGATCCAAACTGTGCGTCGCCTCGGGCTGCATCGGCACAGCTCTGGGCATTGCAATCTTTGTTGCACTGGGCGTGCTCGCCAGGCTTCGCGCCCCGTGACCCTCACAGGTCGATCCGACTCGAAAAATGCAGCAGAGGAGGATGTGGCTTGGGGCTCTGCCCGTGAGTTTCCACGATGGTGCGTCTTTGCACGACGTCGGATCTCAGGGTCGGCGCGGAGTCGGAATCGAGTCGGATCGGCTTCGCCAGGATGGACGACAGCGCCAGGCAAGCATCGCATCGGGGAACCCGATCGAATCGGAAGCAATTTCCTCACGACCCCAGGGCCCGAAACCAGCCTTCCCGGGGCCCAAGACGATGAAACACTGACCGCCCTCATGTTTGTCGATCCGCCAGATGTTGGTCAGCATAGGTTCCCGATCCCCGTCCCCACTGGGCCAGGGCACCTCAGCGCTGCCAGCCTACCCCCCAAGGTGGAGACAGACTCCACGAGACCCGGAAGCGACAGCCTGTATGCCCCACTGGGGGGTAGGTCGGACGTCTGGGCCAAAGCTATCCCAGTAGGGATTGGGGATAAGGGAACCGTCGGTCAGAAGAAATGGGTAGAACCATGAAGTTTAAAGGCGTTGGCAATAGATTGGGCGTGTGCCCGCCCCCTGAAGAGGAGGGGAAAGGTGAAACCGTTCGATGAATGAAATAGTAAGGGGGCTAAAGTAGACTGGGACCTGGGTGTCCAAACATACAAACTTTCAACGGACGACGGGTAACGGCGCTGACGAAGAACAAAGATCAGACAACATCGAATCGGGAAACCGGATCACATCAGAAAATGCGTCGGATCGGGCTGCATCGGCACGGAGTTGGAATCGAGTCGGATCGGCTTCGCCAAGATGGACGACAGCGCCAGGCAAGCATCGGGCCGCATCGGATCTTGATAATGTCAGAATCGAGCCAGATCGACGTGACCATCGGATCGAAATAGGCCCTGTGCTGGCGCTGCCTCCTCCTCCTCCTCCTCCTCCTCCTCCTCCTCCTCCTCCTCCTCCTCCTCCTCCTCCTCCTCCTCCTCCACCCAAACAGGCTCTCGTCGTGACGGCATCATGGCGGAAGGTTTCGAGGGTTTCGGCCGATTCGGGCGCGGCCAAACCGTTCCCTACCAAACCATACCCTTTTTTTCAAAGAAGGCGGAAGTGCGCAAACACAGGGAGCGAATGAGATCCTTCCTGAGAGCGTCGCTCTCGCAAGACCGGGTCGCGGCCCCAGGGGCACGCGGAGAGACAACTAAATCGAGACGTTTTGGAAACCACTGCACCAGTCAAGCGCTTCGGGGACGAACATAAACGAAAGCACCAGCGCGGGCAGAAGTCGCGACGACGGGCCGGCAGAAAGAACGACGCAAAATAAGGAGCACGGCCCAAGGACAGTCATCGGGGAACGTCAACGGCGCATGAAATCCACGCGCTGCCTTCGAATGGCGTGACCAACGGTGGCCGGCCAGAGCGACGCGTCTGCGCTGGCACGGGCGCTTATCATTCAAAATATCATGCCTCGGCCCTGCGATGCGTAGCGCAACTCTCTCTTAATGCGAATCAGAGCTCCAAGGTGCGCACGTGATGTCGGTGAGCCGAAACGCGCACTGAACCTGGGCGGCTAGGAAAAAACGCAACCACCCCCAAAACGAACATATCCCAACGAAGCAGTCGCATGCTTTGCGCGCGGTGAAGTACGACCGCCAGGGTTTGAACAGTCTTACAACATACCTGGCAAACCTTGAACGATTTCTCAAAAGTGATCGGCACACTCACGACACCAGAATTACAAATAAATCGTTTCGCTACTTCGGGAATTTGACAAAGGAGCACCACGCCTTTTGTATATGGACGAGCAAGTGAAACGTCACCCACCCTGACGTACGCATACGCCTGCAGGGATGGCGAATCGAGCCAATGATGGCCCAAAGAGACGGTCCTCCTGTGGAGGGGTTTTGACAACGCGTGCCCGCTACATATCAGGAGCCTCGAAAGTGCACAAACAGACATATCATAGGATCCACACTTGGCTCTATCACAGAACGCCCATGTCTGCGTTGGCAAGTATGGCTCCGGTGCCGAGCCAGGCGCATGAGTACGCACGTGCTGCACGACCAGGCTCACGCGCCCCATGAAAGACTGCGGACGTTTCAAGGCATTGGCCACGCATCCCCACAGACGCAACGCAGTACGTTGCACATATTGAGGCAATGAGTTGCAAATACTGGGAACCAATAGTATGCCTGGGTGCAACATGCCAGCACATGCCGCACAAACCGCACGTGTAACCCCATCCCTCCATTTCCGCCTGATATCCCGTCCACATATTTTATATATCCTTCCCTCCCCTGCCGCCCCCGTTCGTCCTCCCCCTCCCCACCCTCTCTCAACTTCCCCCTCCTCCGCCCCCCTCCTCCTCGACCCCTGGCCCAGCTCGCCCTCTCGGCGGAGCGCATTGTGCAGCGCGTCGCCAGGCGAGGGAACTAAGGGAGGGAGGGGGGAGGGAGGGGGGAGGGGGGAGGGGAGAGAAGGGGGGGAAGGGAGACAGGGCGAAAGACGCGCACAGGGAGGGGGGGGTGGAGAGGAGCCAGAGGAGGTAGGAGAGATACGGGGGGAGCGGGGGAGGGAAGGAATGTCGGAGGCAGGGAAAGAGAGGAAGAAACGAGGGCAAGGGCGCTGCGGGCGAGGGGAGCTAATGCGAGGGGGGAGGGCTGGGAGGGAAGGGGCACTAGGGAGGGAGGGGGCGAGGAAAAGCAAGGAAAGCGGGGGGAGGAAAAGAGGGCAAGGAGGAGAGACAGAGAAGGTGGGGATGTTGTGAGGACAGCGGAGAAGTGGACAGAATGGAAAGAGGGAGATGGCGAGAAGCCAAAGTGAAGAGCAAGGGAAGAGTGGCGAGGGGACGGCGAGGGAGGGAGAGACACGAAGGAGTAAGGAAGGAGGAGAGGATGGCGGCGGAGTAACGGGGAGAAGATCGGGAAAGACCAGCCGGCCTGGACTCCCGCGGCACCTGCGACAAAACCTTGCCCTCCGCCCCCCAGCGAGGCCCAAACTGCACTCGCGCGGCTTGCGGGGGCCGCGCGACTGTCTTTTGGGGCTCGCCCGGGGCGGATCCCCGAATGAAAATTTCGAAAGTGCGGACTCGGAGCTCGTCACGGTAGGGTATCATTTGGGCGCGCCCCAAACCGGAGGCTTCCGTGACGACCCCCGGAGGCTTCCGTGACGAGCTCGGGGGGGGCCCGGGCGCAACCTAAACCGGAGGCTTCCGTGACGAGGGGGCGCACAAACCGGAGGCTACCGTGACGACCCCCCCCCGGAGGTTTCCTGGTCGGGGGCCCTCGGGGGGGCCCTCTCGGGGCCCTCCAGGCCTTCCAATGCAATCTCGGAGGGCCTCAAGAGGGCTCCAAGAGAGCCTCAGGAGGGCCTCAAAATTTCAAATATATTGACAAACTTTGAAGCTCTCTTGAAACCGTCTTGAGCCCGCTTGAAGCCCTCCGGATCGCACTGGAAGGCCCTGGAGGGCCTGGGCAATGCTCCAAGAGGGCCCCTAGAGGGCCTCGAGACGGCCCTCAGCGAGCCCCACGAGGGCCCCAAGGGGGCCCAAGAGATACCCAAGAGGGCCTCTTGTGCACGACCACTTGCGTATATGAACACTGCTGTCCATGACCACTCTCGTATTCAACTGCTATTGTATATCACCCCTCCCTCCTGGCTCACCCCTTCACCCTCATCGCTCCTCTTGATGATCAGGGCAAGTCGCCTGGTGATTTTTTGGACGGGCTGGTGGGGATACGCGGAGCGCCAACAATTTCTGGAAGCCTGCCTGAGGGCTCAAGGGAGCCCCAAGTGGGCCCCGTGAGGCCCACAAGAGGACCTCGGGAGAGCCCCGCCTGGACCCCAAGAAAATCCAAAGTTAGGACGCGCGCTGCATCCTGATTCAGGAATGTCTCGGGGTCCTGAGGTCATTCGTATCATTAGTGTTGTTGCTATTGTTCGTGTTCTTGTTACTGCTAGTATTATTAATAATATTATTAATAATATTATTGTTATGTGTGTTGGTGTTGGCGTTGTTGTTGTTGCTGCTGGTGTTGTTGCTGCTGTTGTTGTTGTTGGTGGTGTTGTTGTTGTTGGTGTTGTTGTTGTTGGTGTTGTTGTTGGTGTTGTTGAACATTATTTATTCTAAAGAATAATTATTGTTGGGCCCCCTGGTGCGCGCCCCCCCTGCGCCGCCTAGGCCGCAGCTACATTTTCATCATTTGCGTGAGGAAGCCTCAGAAAAGAGGGTGTGTACAGGATCCGGTTGTTTTGTTGTAATCCGCTTTCCCTTGCAAAAAACAATAGAAAATGACATTTCTTGTTCTAATATAATCAAATTTCAAGAATCCCTTGCAAAAAATAAGGTAAAGTGGACATTCGCGCGCGCAAGACGAAATCCTTCCAAAACCTTAGTGTTCGCAGCGATTTTAACATAAAAACATCAAAAAACCAATGGTTTTTCAACAAAAAATTGTCAAAATCTCATCCCGCGCGCTCTTGCGGATTCGTAGGAAACCCAACACTTTTTAAACATTTCTGTCAAACGGGCTTTTGCGAGCAACTTTTTCGAACTTCTGCGACAACGGTTGCGCACCTGCCAGGGCCATCATCCCTGTCAAATAATACCATGCGGGACACATTCGTTTTTTCTTCGCGCGCGCACGCCGTCGTCGTCGGCCGCGGGGCCCTGAATAGTAGCCACGGTCGTCCGCATGCCACGAAGTGAAGTGTCCGAACGTCATAGGGCGGGAAGCTGGGTGTGGGTGGTGGCGAAGAGTCGTTTGGAAATTTGGTAGAGCTTGAACCGGCCCCCCCACAAAGTGGGGGTATTGCCCGCCTCCTATGAAAACCCTGGCACTGGTGAGAACGGAGTGTCCCCACGTGCTAGTAATTGTTGTTGTTGTTGTTGTTGTTATTGTCATTGTTGTTGTTGTCGTCTTGGTGCTGTTTTGTTGTTGTCGTCCTCGCCCGCGACCCGCCCGCGACCCACCTGCGACCCACCTGCGACCCGCCCGCGACGACCCATCCGCGACCCACCCATCTTGCTTTGACGAAAAATCTGCGCCTGCGACGGGCCCGTTCTGCAGTGTAGAAAACCGGCGCCTGTGGCAGGCTAGCCTTGTAGACTGCCGACGACCGCGTCCCCGCCCCCCCCACTCTCATCCGCAATTGCGGGGGCCATGGTAACAATATTTACTCCGTTGAGGGCATTGATAAAGAGACTCAGATAAGGAACCCAGGGTCTGGAAGCTGGTGGAACAGCGTGCCCATGGGTATCACTGCCGCCCCCATCAGATAAGGAATCCTCTGGGGTCTGAAGCCTCCTGGGAACATTGCTTAACGAACGCCCCCACCGTATGGTATGCGTCTGCTGTAGACGCATTCGGGGGCACGCCTGCAGAAGGCAGCTGCCCAGCAGGCCCAACTCCTCGTCGCCGGGCTCCGCCGCGAGCTCCGGCGGCGGTCGCTGCTCGGCCTCAAGAGGGGGGGAGAGGGGGGATCAGTGCAGGGAGAAGAAGAAAGGAAAGTTGGAAGAAGAAGGGAAGCGAAGAAAAGCGAAGCAAACGCCTGAATCGTGCGTGCTCCACTGTGGAGCTCGCCCGCGTTCTTTAGGGCAAGGCGTGGAGGCCGTAGCCCCAAGAAGGGAGGAAAAAACAACAACAATTGAATAAATAAGGGGAGAGGGAAGAAACAAGGGAGACGAGACAAGACGAGACGAGCCCATGGAATCCGTATCAGTCAGACTGAGCAGCATTACGGTCAGAGATTCCGGGAAGGGGCGTCTACGGCCCTCACGGAAACTTGACCAAATAAAACCAACTGCCTGCACTCCTCGATCGAGGCACTGGCCTGTCGTAGCCTCCGGGACACGCAACCCCAAACGAGGGACGATACAAGCGCACGGGAGACAGCCCTAGCAAGCATCAGTGCTCTTGCTGCTGGCTCTCGCTTGTCGAAGGTCTCCCCCTCCCCCGCCCACGCCTCGCCGCGCTCCCCCCTACGCGGTCAGAGCCTCTACACAGCAGAAGGAAGAAACGAGGATAATGAGAATCCGCTGGCCCCCTTCGGGGCCAACAGGCCGCGAGGCGGAAATGTTCCAGTTCCCCGTGCTAGCTCCAATCCCCAAATTGTAGATACGGGTCTAGTTTTTAGTTCAACGGTTGTGATGATTGAAGACCGTGCGATTGGCGGGGGACCCGAAACGCGGTCGCTAACTATATAGGGAGGACGCCCTGGAACACCTACATGTTCACACTCCCGAAGCCGCAACCCTTCGAACATTACCACTGGCTCGCGCTGCCGAAGCCACAATCCTTAGTCAAGTACAACAGGCTCGTGCTTCCTACGGCACACACCCTCGACAATTACTGAAGGCTCGGGTTCCCGAGGCAATACTACATTGCAACTTGCGACGCGTCGACGACACCAAACCACATTCCTTTGTAACTTACTACGCGCTGGCGTTTCTGAGGCCAGAGCCTCTCGTAAGTCACGCCAGGCTCGCGCCCTCCCAGGCCACACTCCCAAGTGAATTACACAAATGTTCCCCAACGCCATACGAACTTGTAAAAAAACAGACCGCTAACAATTCACTGCGCGTTGGCACTCCCTAGGCATCAGTCCATTATGAATCACGGTAGGCTCGCGCCCCCGAAGCCCCAGTCAACTTAAATATGTTACATATCACTTGGGACACACCACATACTCGCGGTCCTGAGACCAGGCTCCTTTGCACATTAATTATACTACGCGTTCCCGAAGCCAAGAATCCGCCACACAGAAACTTCACCAAAACGCAACCCATCCTCAAACTCACCAAACATGTTGTCGTTCCTTCCTACTCCCCTGTCGTTTCCTACGATTTCGGCTCGGTGACCGAGGCCACGAAACACGCAAACATGCTAGAAGCTAGGGTGTGCGCTCCCGAAGACGCGAGCCCTTGCAACTTACAACGGAAGCGCGCCCTCGAAGCCATCATTTCTGACTGATCATACATAGCCCCCCGCAGTTGCGGAGAAGAGTGATTGGGGCGGCCACCACGTCGGCATTCTGCGAGGTTCTGAAAAAAAAGCCCGCCGCAAGCGCCTAACTTTTACACATTACGCAGTGAAGCCACTGCAGGCGCCGATTTGTTCGTTATATTTATATGGGTGGGTCGCGGGTGGGTCGCGGGCCGAATCGCGGGTGGGTCGCGGGCGGGTCGCGGGCGGGTCGCGGGCGGGTCGCGAGGTGGGTCGCGGGCGGAGCTCGGTTGGGTCGCGGGGCGGGTCACAGGTGGGTCGCTGGCGGGTCGCGGGTAGGTCTCGGGCGGGTCGCGGGCGGGTCGCGGCGGGGACGACGACAGCAAATAACAACAACCATCCGCACCGCAGAACTGCGTTTCAGCAACGCGCCCAGGGACAGCGAATGACCGCTCGGCCCCCTCACCCTGATTAGAAGCTACAGACGCGCGCAACCAGGCAGTCGACAAACAGGCCAAATCAACGAATTGTCTGCCAACCATCAGTTAGACGACAGACCAATCGGCCGAGTGGCCACTCGCTTCTATTCATGCGGCAGAACTAACGACCAAACGCCACCTGAACGATGAAACGTATTCCTGGCGGCGATACGTCGCTCCCCGATCGCGTGAGTAGCCGTCTCACACTGCACACGGAACGGGCCCAGATATCGAGCCTCATCCTTGGGGGCGCACTCTACAAGAAGCGGGTTATCTCTGATAATCCGCTTGCGTGTGGAAGCGGCTCGAGAAGTGGAGAAAGAACTGTTGTTCTTTCATCGTCTGGCCGAAACCAAAGAGGCCAAACTTTCCGTTTACAGTCTCATCTGGAAATTCAATTCTCATCTGATATTCTGATCATTCCAATAAACTTACCCAAGGTAGAACCAACAACCGGCTATCATAACCTTATTCAAATCGCCAGCGTACTTAATCAGCGAGAGGTCCCCCCTGATGTCTCCCCATTGTGCGATGAGACCTTGTGCGCACGGGTCCCAACTCCAGAGTCACCGTCCCCATCCCAAGATCGGCCTCGCGAAGGTGGCTATCAAAAACATGGCGATGGTGTAAAAATCACCCATCGTGCCTCGTTGCCGAAGCTGCACCACACACCGGTCACCGCACGTCGGAAGCTCGATCACCGAGTGCGATAACGCTGACGACAAATTTCAGCATCGTGGTCTGCACAATGTATTCCTACAGTAATATCCATGAACTCGCGAATACTGCTCGCAAGCGTATTCGGCACATCTTTCATACGAGCACCATGGGGATCTAGAAGCCGCACGTCATCGCCATATAGTGCTATTGGATATGAGTACAACATTATCTGTTCGACGCCCCCGCACAAACCCATGGTCCTCAACCGTGGGACATGGAGTCAGCTTCTTCGAATAATACTCTTTCCGCACCGCTGGAAGCACATGCGCGACACGTTTACGCGAAAGGCCCAACCACAAAGACTTTGGGAGCGCCACAGCCTGTGGACGATGCCAATGCAAGGGAGTGAGATCTGGTTTTCTGAGCGTGCAAGAGAAGACACAATATTGTTATCAGGGGTGTCCTCGCTGGCGCCCACTGATAACTTCTGCTGCATTCTCCATGTTGGAAAAGGACACATATGCCAAAGTCTTAGGAGAGCCGTACGGTCTGGGACCAAATGCCTCTTGGGCGCGTCCCGAAGGTAGGATCGAAGGCCCTGGAGGTTCTGCTTATCCAAGAGAGTGAGCTCAGGGTCGCCGAACTCACACTCACAAGTCTCGCCCCCTCCCTCAGCCCTCCACTCCTACCGAACGATCGGTTCAACCTGCATACCGCCCTCCATTCCAGGTTTCTGCTACCAGCGAAGCCAATCCTCAGCATCAAGAGGCGTACCGGTGGCCAGTCATGCGTCACGACGTTTCGGCCCAAACCGACAACCAGGAGGAGGGGGAGGGCGACGAGTTCCAGGAGGCTTCTATTTCCCTAGGAGGCCTCCCCGGCTCCCCAGCCGGGCTGGTTCAGATGGGGTCGGCGGTTCACACCGCATCACGCATGCATCGGCGATGCGTCGGCAATGCCCGGGAGGAGGAAGTCGGGCTCCTGCCCGCGCCGCACCGCCGATGCACCGGAGACCCATCTGCTCGGGACCCGTCTGGTCTGGGCGGCCTGGAATTCCCTCCCCCCCCCCTGGAGGAACACGAAGGCGCGGAGCCCAGGGACCCGACATCGTGATTTCTTCACTGGGCCCCCTTGGGTCTGGACACCTTCCGAGGGACGGGCTCTTCGTGCCGAGTCGTTTCTGACGGTCCTGGGGCCAGGCCAGGGCCACCCGAGGGGTCCGAAAGAGGGCGTGCCAGGCACAAGCGCAAACCGCGACGTCTGGAGCAATCAGCCCCACCGCCTTCACCACCACCGCCGCGGTCAGCTGCGCGGGGCAAGCCGCGCGGCTATGTGGATGGCGTGGACAAGACAGACAAGGCAAGAACGGATGCGAACCACACATCCGGGCTTGCGGCAGTCTTGGGGACGGGCTGCCGGGTGCGAAGAGAACGCCTACCGGTGGCTGTCGCTGGAAGGACGGCCTTCACTGGCCGCCAGCGGGACGGCTGCAAGGGGAGACCAAGCCGCCCGCACGCAGCACCATCCTGCCTTGAAAGAGGAGGGGGGAGCGAGGAAACGGCCCAGAAGCTAGAGCGGCGGATCCAAGATAGCTTGGTGGGGGGGGGAAAGGTGGAGAAGGAGCGAGAGGAGGAGAATGAGGACGACGAAGAAGAGGAACAGGAGGACGGTGAGGAGCACGCGAAGGTGCGAGGCGGAGATGTATCCAGAACCACCGCTTGGAGGATCGACGTTCGGTGAGCCTGGCATTCTGTGGATCTGGCTATCTGATATATATATATGTATATATGTGTCCCCCCCTCCAGGGCCCGAACATATGCAATTCACCGCCTCCCGAGGTCCCTGGAGAACGATCTCCCAGGCGGTGGTGATAGAGACCCCCCCGCCTCGGAGCAGGACCCGACCGAAGACAACATTGCGTCGATATGCAGGTTCGTACCGAAGCTTGCGGTGACGTTGCGCAAGCGGGGTCGCCAAGTTTGACTGAAGCGACAGGCCAGCCAGCAACCCCTTGCCAAGCCACCAGAATCTGGCCAGCCCTGCTGGCCGACCCTGGCCAACCCTGGTGATGACGTTTTCAAACATAGAACCATCCCATTGGCTCGCGCCGCACCTCCTTACATTTTTGTCAGCGCAGCGTAGAGACACTAAGCCGCAGGGGTCCGATCCGAAAACTGCGGCCGCAATGACCGCAAATCTGCCAACGCGCCTCAAGATGGGTGAAGGCTCCTGACAAGAAATTCTTCACAACATATCACACGCCTGCACATCCCTGTTTATTGGCCTTGCCAACAAACGCCAAAATCGAGATCGGCATCGCCAATCATCATGAACGTTCTAGGTCAAGAGGCAAACACATGAGAGTTGCGATTTAGATCGAAACGTCCCATGTAGGTCGGGCGTTGCGGTGATGCGCACAGCGATGGCTCAGAAACCGCCTTGCTTGCATGATCAGAGCAGAACGGGAACTACTAGCTATCTTGCATATGTCGATGGGTATGCTGATGAGGCAAACAGCTGCAGATCCCCAACGAGGATCTGCAAATCCTCTGAGGCTGGTGGACCAGGAAGCCCGGGAAAGCGGAGCGAGCGCTGGACATGTCGGATCGGCGCGAAGGGAGGGGGGACAGTCAGATGCTCTCTCTGGGGACCTTCATGGGCCAGTTGCTCCACCAATGCGCCGATGATGCGTCGCACGCCCGTCGACTTCAGTCGACCTTCTTCAGTCAAGCACGAGTCGAATCTACATCGAGCTCATTCGAGTCGAACTGGAATCGAACTAGAGGCGAACAGATCCGTCAGGGCGGCCCCAGGGCCCCAGGGAGATCCGGGCATATTCTCCCCAACGAGCACCTCAGAACAAGACTTGTTTTGCTTTGTTTCCCTCGCGCGCCCGGGGCGGAGGATACGCCCCGCGCGCCGGCCGCCGGGGGGGGCGCCCGCGCACCGTCACGCCGCGGGGCAGCCGCGCAGCGAGGCACCCGCGGCGAGGCCGCCGCGGAGGCGGCGCCCAGAGGCGTCGGCCGCGAGCCGGGCGAGCTCGCGCTCCACGGCGGCCAGCGAGAACTCCTCGGGCGGCAGCGGGCCCGGCAGAGCTCCGGGGCCGAGCCCGCCGAGCGGCCCGGCACGCAGCCACCGGAGGGCCCTGCGCCAAGCGCACTCGCGCTCCGCGGGGTGCTCCACAGGCGCGCCTTGCGCGTCGCCGGGCGCCGGCGGGCGCCGCTGCGCGCCGCTGCAGGCGCCGGGTCGAGGCTGCGCGGACCGCGTGTCAAGCGTCGGCGAGCTGGACTGCGAGGCTGCGGTGCCCACGCGGCTGCGGGGCTGCGGCGGGCGCGCGGCCACGCCCAGGAATAGGGGCGCGGGGAACCAGCCAATATCCAGCGGCATGACCAGACAGTAGAAGGGCCGATGCGCCTCCGCTGGTTCGATCAGGTGCTGAACCAGCGGCGAGCGCGGCACGTCGATCGGTCGGTGGAGCAGCGCCTCGCAGGCGGTCAGCTCGCCGAATGTGCTCAAAGTCGCGGGCGGCAGCTCGAGGTCCGGCAGGAACGCCTGCTGCATGCTGGGCCGGGCGCGGCGGGGTGAGGTCGCCGTGTCGTGGTGTCGCTCGGCGGCGGCGTCCATGGACCCGTGGCGGGCCCCGCGCTCGTGCGCCGCGTCCCACTTCTGGGCCGCCGGTGGCAGCGATGACCACGAATCGCGCATGGGCAAAGCCGGCACCGCGCCGATGCCCGTGCGGTCGGCACCCGCGGCCTGCAGCGGAAAGAGCGGCAGCGGCGGGACCGCCAGCGCGGGAGCGTTGGCGCCGCGGTGCGGCAGCGGCAAGTCCGACATCGGCGCCGCGTCGGCGCGGTCACGCGCACCGCGCGCCAAGTGCCGCTGCTGGCAGGCCCTGCCCAGCACGAGGCGCAGCTGCCGCAGCTCCGGCTCGTGGCGCCAGCGCTCGTACGCCGCAGGCCCGTCCAGCGGTGGCGGCGCGGCCTCGGCGCCGTCCGTCGTGGACGTGGCCCGAGCCTCCGCAGAACCTTGCGGCGTGGCGCTGGACGCGGCCGAAAATGAGAGAGCCCACCAATCGTAATCGGCTCCCGCGTCGGATGCGGCAGCGCCAGCGCCGGCGCCCGCGCTACCGCCGCGCCGAGACGGCGCGGACCTGTGCGCGCGGTCGCCGCCAGGGTCGAACAGCCATGCCGAGTCCAGCCACGACTCAACCGGCGCGATGGTGGCGGCGATGGTGGCGGCGCCAGGCCCCACTGGGGGGTCCAGGGCCCCCTGCAGGTGCGGCAGCTGCTGCGCGTTCGCAAACACTCCCGCGAAGAGCACGCCCGGCAGGCCGGCCAGCGCCCGCAGCTCGCCGAGGTAGGCGCACCGGGCCGCGTCGTGGGGCACCTGCGCGCGCGCGCCGCGGGGGCAGCGCGCGTCGGAGGGCGCCTCGGCGCCCGCGGCCGCGCGCCCAGCGCCGCCAGCGGGACCCTGTGCACCAGCTACCCTGTCTGGCCCCAGGCGCCAAGCGGCGGCCAGGCCGCCGTGGCACAGGAGCTCCAGCTTGCCAACGCAGTGCTCGAAGAACCACACGTACCAGCGCTCCAGCCGGGACTCCCGGGCGGCGCCGTGCGGAGCGCCCGTGCTCGCACTGCCGACGCTGGCCCGGCCCGCCAGCGCCAGGCGCGCACCGTCCGACGGGGCGCCGCCCGAGGCCCAGGTTTTGCCGCGCTGCACCGCGGGGCTGGGGCAGTCCCAACCGCTGCTGGGGACGCGGCGAGGCCTGTCGCCCTCCGGGGCCGTCGATTGGGACTCGGGCTGCTGGCCGTGCGCGGCGAGCGCGGGCACGTCCGCGGCCATGGCGACGGCACTGTGCGGCACGCTCGGGCGGCCGGGCGCGGCGCCCAGGAACGAGTCGAGCAGGCCTCGAGCGCGGGCCATCTCGGCGAAGGCGTCGCCTCCCTTGAGAAGGTTGGCCTTGTACTCCGCGGCCAGGAGGGCCTCCTGCAGCTCCGCCTCAGTGGCCAGCCGGCCCAGCTGCGCCCCAAGCAGGTGGTGCTCTGCGGCTGCCGCGGACGCGTCGCGCCGGACCTTCCGCAGCCTGCCCGCCACCCGCTGAGGCGCCACGAAGCGGTCCTCGCCCGCCAGCAGCTGCCTCTGGACGTTGTAGGACAGCTCGAACGTGCCCTCCACCAGCGCAATGGCGCCCAGGCAGGCGGAAGCGATGGGGCCGCCCATTTCGCCGTGCGCGTGCCTGCGCAGCACATCCAGCTCCTCGCAGAGGAGCCTCGCCCTCTCGGGGTCCGTGGCCGCGCCGCCGTCCCCAGGCCCACCGCCGCAGGGCTGGCCGCTCAGGCTCGAGGCGCGCCCCCCGGCCCAGGGCGAATCCCGCGGCAGCGGCGGCCGCAGCGCCTCGCGCGGAGACCCCGGTGCCGATGTCGGTTCGCCCACGAGCGGGCTCGCGAGCGGCGCGCCCTGGAACGGCAAATCCTGCTCGTGGCGAGCCCGCTCCATGTCCACCACCTGGACGAGCAGGTCGGCCAGCCTCTGCACGCCGCCATCCGCGACCGCCCGCCTCATGTCCCCCAGGAGCTCCTGGGCGCGATCGCGGTGGCCCGCAGCCGCCAGCCCGCTCGCCCTCACCAAGATGTCCTCCACGTACTCCACCGGGGCGTCGCCCCTGCATGCCTCGTTGGGGGCGTCCTCGTCGTCGGACTCGTCCAGGGGGCGCCAGGGGAAGCGCAGCGTGCCAATACTCCGCCTCTTGCGGGGCGCGGCGCGCGCCTTCGGCGCGGGGCGGATGGAGGTCGAGGAGCCCTGCATGATGGCGGCACGGCGAGGGCGAGGAACCCTCAGATCCGGGCGTTGCTCCACACCAGACGTTCTCGCCCAGTTTCGGCCCCCCCGACCCTCACAGATCTATCAGGCCCGATAAATACCGCAGAGAGATCTTCTGGTCCAGGGATCCCGTAATCTTTTACGATGCTGCCTTTCACGAGGCCGGATCTCAGGAGGCAAGAGGCAGGAGGCGGAAGCTCGGGCAGGCCCCGCAGCTCGCCGCCCGTGGCCGAGCCAAGAGCGGCCTGAGTCAGAGCTGCGGTCACACGGGCAGGTCACACGGCGCCCGCGCATGCTTGCCGGCGCGGGGCGAAGCCTGCCGTACCCCTGGCAAGGGCTGGGGCAGCACACGCCGCCCGCGAGCGCGTGCGACTGCGTGCCCGGGTGGAGAAGGCGGCAGGAGGGGCAGGGCAGGCAGGCAAGACGGCGCGATCCTCCGCCGAGGACCTCACGAGGCCCCTCAGCCCGCCATCCCCTCTCCCCGTGGGATCACCGAAGACCTCCCAAAGACGTCTCTTCGATCCTCGATCCTCCCTCCTCCTCCTCGACTCTCGATCCTCAGAAGGAGGTGGCGACACCCAAGCGGTGACCCATCCCCTCCCCCTTTTGCCATTGCCTGGCCCCTCTCTCCCGACGTGGTGACCTTTCTCTCAGCGTGGACCGCGGGAGGTCTGGACCTGTCTTCCCCAGGGGCTGGACTTTCAACCCGAGCTGTTTTTGGGCGACCCCTGGACGAATCTCCAGAGGCAGAAACAAGCAGAGACCTTCCGCGGTGATTTCGTTCACGACCCGAGTTGGTCGGTGTCGGGAGGTTCAAGGCCGACTCCTGGATCTGTCCAGACAGAGGTGCGTTCTGGCCAGACTTTCGAGGCGGATCCAGCCGTGACGACGAGAAGCCTCCTCTAAGCTGGAGGCCTCCCAATTGGGGTCGGAACCAATGCGGTTGGAGGTGCACCAGCGACGTCGGGACGGAGGAAATCGGGCTCCAGATCCCGCTGAATCGCCGATGCACCGGCGATGCGGCGCGAGCTCCTCCGATCTCATCTGCCCTGGCCCTTTCCGAATAGCCTGGATCAGCCCAGATGTTCAAAAGCATTGAACCTCGAACCTCGAAGTTCATGGAAGGGCACCTCGGCTGCCACCGCCGCCCGCGCCCGATCTCGGGCCTCCGGTTGCCCCGGGAGCATGCGCCATGCAGTGCTGCATGGAACATGTGTGCT
>CAUYUJ010018615.1:799261-804261 GCA_963575745.1 Prorocentrum cordatum
CCCTACACCACGAAACACCACTGCCCCACCACCACAACGACGACGCCCACGACACGGACTACCTCCAAGGCGCCATCGAGGCTCAAAGGGCCGAGGTCAGCAGCATGGAGAGCACCACCGTGGAGCCGAATTCGGAGTTGAACGGTGACATGGACTGCGCAGGCGCTCACAGGGCGCTACAGCAGATACCACTACTCGATCGACCTAATGCACGAGCGCTCGAGATCGATACCAACAACATGGACGATACGTGGGAAGTTGCAAACATGATGCACCACGGCCCCACCAACACAGCCCCGCCCTATATCCAGAACTGTGCCGCCTACCAAATCGACCCCGGCAACACCGACCAGCTAGGCGCGACATGCCGACACCTCATCAGCCCGCTTGAGACGTTATACTGCTCCGCGTACCACATCCCACTGGACGACTGCCACCACTTCCTTCGACGCGGACAGACGTACGAATCCAAGACGCAACAGACACGAGAGCCCGACCACCATCAAGGATGCGCATCCGACTGATCCGACTGGTGGAGCCCCACGGAGAACTCCCTCAGCACACTGGTCAAACTTCGACAGCGAGCACACGGACAGCAACAACAACGCAGACTTCACGCCGCAAGACGACGCCTGGTACGTGAAGGACTACCACCACCAGGACGCAATACATCGGACTCACCACGACTGCAGCACCAACCTAGCGACGGACACAGCACTGACATGCCCAGCGACGTCGCCCAGCCCGAGTCACGCACAGAAGGACAGCAACCAGCACAGCAGCACAGCGACAAGGAGCACCAGCAGCAGCACGACGTTGCGTCCAGCGCCAGCACCTGCAGCACTCCCAGGACACAACCTGCTGCGAACATCGGCGTGGAGGGGGAGGACGAGCACTCCCTGCGTCCACATGAGGGTGCAGTTGGGGGAAGTCAGCGAGGAGATGCATTCAAAGGCCCTCGCCCGCGGAACCTGGCTGCTCCAACCCAGCAAGACGAGCCACGCAGCCGATGCAGTGCCGTCCCTGAGATGGGTGAGACCCCAGCACCACCTCCAACCCCAGCGACGGCAGAGAAAAGAGGCGAGTACAACACCGACCAGAACGACGCGCAGCACCCACCGCAGCAGCACCACCGTGACAAGCACACCCAGCACCAACATGACCAGCACGACGTGCAGCGTGACTGGCATGGACGATACAGCTACTGCCACCTCCCCTGGAAGGCATGTCGCGCAGGGTGCCCAGCACTTGCGTGCTGGGGGCGCTGCGCGGGGTGCTGAGGATCTCGGGGGTGGACCGCGGACATCGCAGAGGGTGTGCTCGGCCCCATGGCTCCACGCGCCTCCGCAAGACGCGCGTGGAGAGGCGGGCGGCCTCCGGGGGCGCGGCCCACCCGAGCCGAGCCGCGGCCCGAGCGCGGCCCGCGCAAAGCGGACTGCTCCAACCCAGCAAGGCGACGCTGCTGCGGGGCGCAGTGCTGTTGCGAGCGGGGGCGCGACCGAGGAGAGAAGGAGGAGATGGGTGCTACGACTCCTCGGCGCGGCTACTAGCCAGCAACACAACGGTGAGCAACAGCACAACATCGACCAGCTCGACGTGCAACACCCACGGCAGCAGCACCACCGTGACCAGCACGTCAGCAGCACCACAGTGACCAGCACGACGAGCAGTGGAGCTAGACTGGACGATTCAGCTACTGCCACCTTCCCTGGAAGACATGTCGCGCAGGGTGCCCAGCAAACGCGTGCAGAAGACGCTGCATGGGGTGCTGTGGATCTCGGGGGCGAACCGTGTCCGACACAGAGGGCACGCTCGGCCCCAAGGCTCCACGCACCTCCGCAAGACGCGCGTGGAGAGGTGGGCGGCCCCCAGGGGCGCGGCCTACCAGAGTCGCAGCCCGCGCGCGGCCCGCGTGGGGCGGCCGCGCAAGGCGGCCGCCGCGGAGAGAGCAGCAGCACGACACTAACCAGCACGACGTGCACCACCCACGGCGGCAGCACCACAGTGACCAGCACACCGTCAGCAGCACCACTGTGTCCAGAACGAAGAATAGCGGGACTGGCCTGGACGAAGCAGCTACTGCCACCTCCCCTGGAAGGCATGTCGTGCAGGGTGTCCAGCACTTGCGTGCTGGGGGCGCTGCACGGAGTGCTGAGGATCTCGGGGGTGGACCGCGGCCATCGCGGAGGGCGCGCTACGCGCCTCCGCAAGACGCGCGTGGAGAGGTGGGCGGCCCCCAGGGGCGCGGCCCACCCGAGCCGAGCCGCGGCCCGTGCGTGGCCCGCGCAGGGCGGACGGCTCCAACCC
Organism: Prorocentrum cordatum; assembly: GCA_963575745.1. Taxonomy (NCBI): domain Eukaryota; class Dinophyceae; order Prorocentrales; family Prorocentraceae; genus Prorocentrum; species Prorocentrum cordatum. The sequence continues at coordinate 801,569 of CAUYUJ010018615.1, forward strand.
AGCAGGACGAAGCAGCTGCGGGGCGCAGTGCCGACGCGAGCTGGGACGAGACTACAACACCACCGCCAGCCCCAGCGACAGCAGTGGAGAGCGACGAGGAGAGAAGGAGGAGATGGGCGCCACGACTCCTCAGCGCGGCTACTAGCCAGCAACACAACGGAGTGCAGCGGCACAACATCGACCAACACGACGTGCAACACCCACGGCAGCAGCGCCCCCGTGACCAGCACGTTCACAGCAGCACCACTGCGACCAGCACGACGTGCAGTGGGACTGGGCTGGACAATCAGGCTACTGCCACCTTCCCTGGAAGACATGTCGCGCAGGGTGCCCAGCACACGCGTGCTGGGGGCGCTGCACGGGGTGCTGGGGATCTCGGGGGTGGAACGTGCCCTACTCAGAGGGCACGCGCGGCCCCAAGGCTCCACGCGCCTCCGCAAGACGCGCGTGGAGAGTCGGGCGGCCCCCAGGGGCGCGGCCCGCCCGAGCCGCGGCCCGTGCGCGGCCCGCGCGGGACGGCCGCGGGGCGGCCGCGGTCCGCGCGGGGCGGCCGCGGCTGCGGAGAGAGAGAGTCAGCCATCGCGGCTGGGGGGGGAACCTCTGGAACCTCCTCCTCCTCCTCCACCTCCTCCTCCTCCTCCTCCGCCTCCTCCTCCACTTTCTTTCCTTATAATTAACTTAGCCCTGTCGCGCCCCAGGGCCAGTTTTTAGGGCAGGCCGGGCGGTTCCCTTGAGACTTCCTCACCACTCATGACCCTGAACCTCAAAATATGATAACATATTCCCAGATGGAGGGCGGGTCGTTTTCAAAACGCAACTATCACATTAGCACCGCGCATATTCATTTTTCGAACATTTGCAAGAGGTTCACGTATTGAGGGCGATCGTTTTCAAACCATGGCTCTTGCCTTAGCGCCGAGTGCATTCGCTTTCTGTTCAAATTCTACAAGAGCTTCACGGAAGGAGGGCGGCTCATTTTCAAAATGTGGCTCTCACCTTAGCGCCGCGCACATTCGTTGTTTAAAATCCGCAAAAGTTGCGCGGATCCCCATGATCAGCGTACCAGAAATTGAATATTGGAAGGGTTCAGGAATATGCGGGTGCAGAATTTACGTTCGATTGGGGTGTTGAAGTCCTAGGAATTGCGTTCTGGCGCGCGCCACGTTTGCCAAGGTGATCCGTGACGTTGGATTCCCGAGAACAATGTTTTCGCAGGCTTCGGGATCTTCAAAATATTGTGTTCCAACCAGGCAGTTCCCTCAGTGGAAATGAACCGTTGCACGGGCCTGTGAAGAGGGAGCTTGGTGGGAGGGTTTATTCCAACATCCTTGATGGCTCTTGGGCTTACACTGGTCCTCCTTCTCCTCCTCCTCCTCCTCATCATCATCATCATCATCATCATCATCATCGTCATCCTCCTCTTTTTCCCCCTTCCTCCTCCTCCTCCTCCTCCTCCTCCTCCACCTCCTCCACCTCCTCCTCCTCCTCCTCATCCTCCTCCTCCTCAAGGGATCTCACGGGATCTCGAGACCGAGCTGACTCGATTGGCCCGCCAAGGCCCCGGCGGCCACGAGCCGCCGCGCCACATGGCGGGGGCTGTGCGCCGCGGCGCCGCCGCCGAGCGCCAGGCACCAGGCAGCGCGCGCCAGGAGCAGCGCGGGCGCCATCCGCCCCGCGAGCGCCCTCGGGCGCGGGGCAGCTCCGCCCTCTGTTGAGCGCGCCGCCTGCCGTGGGCGATGGGGCGGCGGCCTCCCCCGAAGGGGCCCAGGGGGACACAAACCGATCTGCACAGATGCCTGGATATTCCCCAGAATTGTCGCGTACGTCTATATTTCCTGGATGTCCCTCTTCCCGTCCAACTCCAACATATTCCCAAGCCTTTCCTAGAGATCAGCGTTCAGTTCAATTCGTGCCTGTTTCTCCCTCACGATCCCCCGAGATCTGCCCCGCCCCTCCCGCCGGCAGCAGGCGTCGCCGGGCGGCGCCCTCTCTCTCTCGGAGTGTGCAGGGTGCCGTGAACGGCAGAGCGGCCTCATGGAGGCCTGCCCCGACACTCCGTGCACGAAGGGCACCGCCCTTCGCCACGAAGCAAACGGGTCCTGAGGGGGCCGAGTGCTGAGGAGATCGCTGTTTATTTTTCGGCGATAGCGGGGGCTATTCGTGGGGGGGGGAAGGGGGGGCAGCCCCACGTGTGCCCGCGCGAACTAGCACTGCCCCCCCCTTCGGCCCTGTGCACCGACAAGGTCAAATTATCTGGGGGTGGGAGAGGGGGGCCGATAACCCAGGATATCCCCAGACCCTTACAAAAACACTGTCGAGGTTGCTCGTCGTCTCCAGGCCCTCGGGACCCTCCACGTGGATGCGTTCCGCGCGGGGCGTCCGCGCAACGCCGCCCTGTATCCTTGGGTCCATGGGGCCGCGGCAGAGGGGTCCTGACCACGAGGCCGCGGATACTTATACATATATATATATATATATACTCTCTGCCCCCGAGGACGAGCGCCTTGGAGGGCCCCGGAGGTCTCTGCAGAAGGGGGCCTGCTGCTCTTTGGGGGGCGCCCCTGCCCTCTGTCCACGGCCGTCTGTGCCTCCGAGACGCAGGCTGCCCTAGCACCGCTATGGAAAAGCCATGTGTCCCGATCCCGAACCAAGATGGCTGCGCAGGCAAGCCAGCACCATCAGCACCATGAGCA
>CAUYUJ010018615.1:806761-854261 GCA_963575745.1 Prorocentrum cordatum
GTGCGTGTGCGCCTATGTGCGCGTGTGTGCGAGCATGCGCGCAAGTCCGTGCAGGGTGTGTGCAGAGGGGGCGGGAGGGGAGGATGTACGGTGTGCATGCGGGATGTGTACGGGGCGGGCGGGGCCGGGATGGGGGTCACAGTGGGCGTACGGTGTGTGCATGTGTGTGTGTGTGTGCCTGGCAGGCGGGCGGTGGTGCGTGTACGATGTGCGTACGATGTGTGTATGTGTGCGTCTGTGTGTACTCTGTCGTATGTGTATGCACAATGTCACTGACAATGACGGTGGCGTGACGATGATGATGATGATGACGATGATGATGATGATGATGATGATGATGATGATGATGATGGTGATGATGCTGATGACGATGATGATGATGATGCTGATGACGAACATGCTGCTAATTATGATGATGATGGCGATGACACTCCCATCACCTTCCGGTTCCGCAAAGGCGATTTTACATGTCATTGTTTGAAAGGGGTCCAGGGACCCCTCCGAAGTCGACCGCTTACTGATGTTCCCAGCGAGAGCCTCACGCTTGAGGATACGTCAAATCCATAAGCGATTCTGACATCTCAATTTATTCGAGGATGTCTCGAGCGAGAGCTTCACCTTTCATGATGACACGTCTTAACACAACTCTATCAATATCTCATGTTTGGAAGATGTCTGAGGCGAAACAGCCATTTCTGAGTATTCGAACGATTTCGCAACCGATCTCAACCTCTCCACTTTTTAAGGGTGTCTCGAGCGAAAGCTTCACTTGTAATGATAAGATGCCTTAAACCAACTCCTTCAACTTCTAACTGTTTCGAAGATGTCTCGTGCGAAACAGCAATTGTGAAGGGAACCCGCCAAGCGATTTTTTTTTGCAGCAGGGAGCAAGTTGCTCCTCGCGTCTCAGTTCTGCAAAAATCCCTTACCCAACATAGTCTCAGAAATTCCCATCACCTTCTCGTTCCGAGAAGACGCTTCCCGTCCTCCGCCACCGTGGTCCGGAAGCACCTGGCAGCCCATAGATTGAGAACATGCAACCTGTTTCATACAAACGGTCCAGGCTCGAGGCGCTTCCCGTCATCCGCCACCGTGCCTCATGGCACGTTGGGGCGTTCTGGAACGCCGCTGTCTGCGAGGGTTTTTGTAATCTTCTGAGGGGTACCAATGCTTTCGGGAAGCGCCCAGGGGCGCGCATCAGCCCCTGTTCCCGAGGCAACACCCCCTTGCAAAATCAGCCGACCCTGTCGGCGTATGTGAGGGGCTTGTCCGTTCAAGTTGTCGTCTCCGTCATTCCTTGAGCAGTCGTCGTCTGTCGTCCCCTTTCCCTGCGCCCTCCTTCTCCCTGGGCCCGTCGCCGCCCCCCTCCTTTCCCTGGGCCTTTCTCCTCAAGCGCTGGGCCCGCCGCCGCTCCCCACCTCCCTTCCCCAGGCCCTCCTCCTCAAGCGCGCCAGCCAAGGCGAAATTGAGCAACGAGGTTCTTGACTCGAAGGGACGCTCCCTTTGATCCTTCCCCCGCCGGGAGGGGGGGGGGTCCCGGAAGGGGTCCCGGGGGGGGGTCCCACGTCAGATACGACTCCCCCCTGTGGGGTCCCAGAGCCCATAACTCGAAAGGAAGCCCCTTCCCTTTGATGCCTCCCCCGCCGGGATTGGGGGAGGTCTCGGGGGGTGGTTCCGGGTGGAGGGTCCCGGGTCAGATACGATTCCTCCCTGGGGGGTCCCGGGGTCCAAAAAAGCCGCAAGACGGGCCAAGAGTGTGCCTAAGACGGTCCAAGAGGGCCCCGAATCTCTGAACGATCTGTCCAAGACGCCTTGACGGCCTCCAGACGGGCCAGACTCTGCAAGATTCACCCAAGGGCCTCCAGAAGCACTCCCAAGAGGGCCCCAATGAGAAAAAGCACGGATTTCCCGTGAAGGTTTGGAACATTTCGGAGTTCTCGCCTCTTCCGCTTCGCGACGCTCCAAGACGGCCCAAGAGACCCCCCCGATCGCCCCAAGACGGCCCAAGAGGGCTCCAGGAGGGACCCAAAATGGCCCAAGAGGGCCCCAAGACGGCCCAAGACGCCTCCAAGACGGCCCAAGACGCTTCCAAAAGGGTGCCCAGACGAGGGATCCAAACTGACATTTCGAACCCTCGACCCCGAGAGGCTTCTAGGAAGAACCAAGAGGCCCCCAAAAGGCCCGCAAGAGGTCCCAAGAGGCCTCCAAGAAACCCCCAGGAAGCCCCGAGAGGCCCCCAAGGGGCTCCCAAGGGGCCCCCAACATGCTCCCCAGAGGCCCTTTAAGTAGTCCCCAGAGGCCCCCGAGCGCGCTTCGAAGAGACCCCAAGAGGCATCCATCATGACTCTGACCCACGTCAGCGTCGTCGCCGTCGCCGCCGCCGCCGTTGTCGTCGTTCCCCTTCAGCGTCGGCCGCACCGGCCGTTAAGACCTTCGCAATACAGCAGACTCGTGCTTCCGAAGCCCACATGCCTCCAAGACGGCCCCATATCGCTCCAAGATGGTCCACCATGGCCTCAAGACGGCCCCAAAAAACTTCAAGACTGCCCACGAGGCAGTCGAGGCGTCCCAAGAGAGCCCCGCGAGCCGCCCCAAGAGGGCCACGAGAGACAAACATTTTTGATGTTCTGTCTATTCTTTCTAGGTCTTTCGGATTCCTGCCGTTTCGTGCTTCCAACGCCCCAAGACGACCCAAGAGGACACCAACACTGCCCCACGCCCAAGACGGCCCAAGAGGTCCCCCAAGCAGGCCCCAAGACGGCCCAAAAGGCACCCAAATAATGCCCAAGAGGGCCCCCAGACGGCCCCAAGAAGGGCCCAAGAGAGCGAACACGACCTGACAATTCGAGCCTTCCGCCCCAAGAGGGCTCATGAGGCCAAATAAAACCAAAATATGCCCCCAAGAGGACCTCAAGAGGGCCCCGAGAGGCAAAACACATTGATTGCCCATAGCTTTTTCATTGTGTGTTGGGTTCTCGCCTTCTCGAGCTCCCGACGCTCCAAGACAGCCCAAGAGGCCCACCAAACTCTCCCGAGACGGTTCCAGAGGCCCCCAAGAGGGCTCCAAGACAGCCCAGGAAGGCTCCAAGATGGCTCAAGAAGCGCCCAAGACTGCCCAACAGGGCCCCAAAACGGCCCCAAGACTGCCCAAGAAGGGCCCAAGAGCGGGAACACGAACCAAGAATTTGAGCCTAATGCCCCAGGAGGCCCCCAGCCGGACCCTTTGCCTTCTCGACTAGCTGCCACCCAGAATGCTGCGCTGTCCAAGACCGCCCCATACCTCCTCCACATGGACCCCCATCCTCCTCCTCATCCTCCTCCTCCTACTACTCTTCCGTCCTCTCGTCCTCACGGGCGTGGCGGGAGGAGCAGCCACAGAAATCCGAGAGAGGCGGGCGCAGGCCAACCAAGCTTCAGCAGCATGGTGCCCGACGAGCAGACGGGGAACCACAAAAAAGGAGACGAAGACAGAGACGACGGAGCGTACGAACGAGAAGGAAACGAAACGCGGGCACAATGAACGAAAACCGCTCGTGTCAGAGATGAAGCTCAGGCAGCAGGTGGTGGCCCGGCGAGTGGAGAGAGGTGCCGACCATGACGGCAGAGGCAAGGACGAAAATTGGGACGAAATGCACGTCAAGATCGGCGCGAGAGTTCGCTAAGCTGAGGACCGAAAGACGCCGTGAGTATGCATGCGGCAAGGTGGAACTTCCAATGGCGGCGAACAGCGCATGCAAGAGGCGCGTGCAATGCCGACTTGTAGAGACGGGAGTGAGCGAATGGCACCCAAGGGCTGCTTTTCCCCACACCCGCTGTCCTCTGCTCTACTGGGTACGTTGCTCTCCCAACGCGCGCCCGCCAAGCCACTCAGCCGAACAGCGATAGGTGCGGCGATGGCAGCTCCCAGTTCCTAGGAATCCCGAAACCAACACACTTGCTTAACACCAGATCCTGCGGATCACGCGCCCACGCACGCACACAAGCTCACGCAGGCAAACGCACACAGACACACAGACATACAAACACGCACATTCGCTAGCATGGAACATCTCGGATGACCCGAAACAGAGCCAACATATTACCGGCGCGGAAAATATTGGAAGACCTTTGGCCTGCGATTGAAGGCGCACATGTTTGCTGCGTTTGGCGAGATACATTCCCCCTATGCAATTCTCACTCCACAGCACCAAATACGATTGCTTTATAGTCAGCTTCACATTGTTCTGAGGCCCTACACATCATGTGCCACGGCCTGCGCTGAAACTTGCGCCGTCGCATATTGATTCAGACACCCCGCCTGACCACCGTATCGCGGTTGGCCCGCTCTCTCTCTCTCTCTCCCTCTTTGTCTCTCTCTCTCTCTCTTTCTCTCTCTCTCTCTCTCGACCTCTCTACATTCAATTATAAATGCGACAGGTTGCGCCAGACAACCACCGTCCTACTAAATCGCGACCCCCCCTGTCTACCAACCTTCAAGACAACTCGCAGCTAGCGAACTCGCATGTTCAAGCGTGAACTAGACGACTGGCGACAGACATCACGACGGTGCCAAGCTACCTGGGCCTCGGCCACATTGCAGTGGGGCGATCGTAAAGACGTGAGAAGGCTGCGCGTGACGGCCATGCACTGTCGCCCACGCCAGGCACGCAAGGGGACGGAGAACAGGGAGGGGAAAGAGGAAGGCACAAGACCAGGTCTGCGGAAACCGTGCGTCCCTCAGACTTGGCGGTCTCGAAACAAATCACGTTTTTTTGTTGTACTGGCTGTTGGATCCGGCCAGCGCCATCGACAACGTGAGCCAGCGCCGACATGCGCGCGTGAGCTGGTGCCGACGTGTGTGCCGACGCGCGCGCAATGATTTGTGCCAGGCACCCCGCGTCCCACCGCATTGCGATTTACCAAGTCAGTCTGTTTCCAAGTGGTTGCGCCAGAGGTTGCGCAGCAACTTGTGCCAGACACAAACTGCGATCTCCCGAGTGATGATTTCCCCTCCCTATCTGCCTTCCAGCGGGTTGCGCCAGACGCCGCGCGCACTACCAGATCGCCAGTTACTCACCCTGCCGATATTGCACCTGCTGCGCCCAAAACTACGCCAGAAACTCTGCGCACAACTAAGTTGCGATTTCCCAACCCTGTCTACCATCCACAGGTTGCGAAAGACATCGCCGAATTACGAGTTCCCTACTCTGTATGCCTTCCGTCGGTTTCGCCGTAGGTTGTGCCAGACATCCCGCTCCCAACTGTATTGCGAGCTCACCACTCTGTCAACCTTCCAGAGGTTGCGCTATAGGTAGTGCCAGCCCAGCTGGATTTCGATGTTCCCCCAAGATCCCCACAGATTGCGCCATGACTTGCGCCCGAAATCCACGCGCCCCAAACGAACTGCGATTCACCCGCTCTGACTACCTTACAGCGGCTCCGCCAGAGAGTGCGCCAACAACCCTGCGCACCGCATAGCGACTTCCCTGCGTGCTGACCTCCCATGCATTTCGCCTCAAGAATTCCTGGTTCCTGACTCTGCCTACTTTCCTGGAAGGTCACTGCAGTCTGGGCGCGAACGTGCCCATCTAATAGTTCCCCCCTGACGGCTCTAATCTGGGGTGCCCAATTGCCACGACTGCCATAACGTAGTGGCCATCGGGCTCTGACAAGAAATTCTTCTGCTGGGCCCAAACAAACGCTTCGCCTGAGAGGTCCCGCTGTCTGCACGCGAACGGGCCCGTGCAATACCCACTCGCGGCTCCCCCCCCGAGATGCTCAAGTGCTGAAGATGAGGAGTCCGTGCGTGAGTTAGTCTGGGAGCGAGTGAGCCTGAGCCGGAGTATTAGTCAGGGTATGAGTGGATCTCAGCGTGAGTGAGATTGACCATGAGTGAGTGGGGCTGGGCCTGAATAGTATGTATATGCTTGACCCAAGTACGGGTGGAGTTGGATACGAGTGTGTTCAGTATGAGTGAGTCTGAGAGCTAGTGAGTCTGAGCGTCAATGAGTCTGAGTCTGCGTGGGTCTGGAGATGAATGGATATGAAAACAAAGGAGTCTGAACATGAGTGAGTCTGTGTGAGCGTTAGAATATGAATGCGCTGAGGATGGGTCAATCTGAACGTGAGTGGGTAGATGTGCGAGCGCGTATCCCTGAGTGAGTCTGAGGGGGAGAGAGAGAGAGAGAGAGAAAAAGAGAGGAGCAGGAAGAGGAGGAGGAGAAGGAGGAGGAGGAGGAGGAGCACGAGGAGGAGGAGGAGGCGCGTGAGTGAGGTGAGTGAGGAGGCGGCGGCGCTGCACTGACAGCAAGAACCTACAAATGAGTTTCTGTAAAAAACACTGGTTGCGCCTGGCAAAGCATCTGTTCCCTCCTGTCAACCTGCCAATGGTTGCGCCACAGGTTGCTCCAGACACATCCCGCGCCACATCGAACTGCATGCCACCCACCCTGTTTTCCTTCGGTCTATGTTGCGCCGCATATTGCGCCGTTCACCACGCGCCATACGGTATCGCCAACTTCCCCCGCGATATGCCTTCTGATCCGCCACAATGCCAGGAGGCTCGCGGTGAAGTGTCCTTGGGCCATTCGAGTTCTCGGTGCTGTGCTCAGTTGTGCAGATGCTCCTTAGGAGGTCCACGCCCAGAGGACTTTCAATGTTTGGGGGCTCCTGGGGCGGCTTGCGTAACTTGTCCAGAACCCTCGAGGGCGTGGCTGTGATTCCATACTTCCGGCATGGCCTCAGATGGTCCCAGGGCCCGTCCTGGAGCCCCGCCCCCTGGGGCGAATCGTGGGCCGTCTTGGAGGCCCAGGGGACTGGCCCAGACGGCCCAAATAGTCAAAAGCAGGGTTTGGTCCAATGATGTTACCATCTCGCCTTTCAATCTTCAGAGCGCCCAGGACGACCCAAGAGGCCCCCCAGATCGCACCCCCGACGACCTCAAAGTCCCCAAGATGGGCTCAAGAGGGGCCCGAGAGCAGGAGCACAGACTGGCATTGGGAGCCCTCGGCCCTAAGATGGCCTCCGAGACCGCCCAGAGGCCCCCAAGCAGCCCTTGACGCCCCCAGATGCCATCAACAGGCCCCCAGAAGGCCCTCAGGAGACACGCAAGAGTCCCATCAGAGGCACCCAAGAGACCCCTAGGAGGCTTCCGAGCGGGCCCCCAGAATACCTTCCAAGAGACCCTAAGAGGCCTCAACGAGGCCTCTTGCTCACGACCCAGGCAAGGTGGCGGTTTGGGCCGAAGGCCACTAAATATTGTGGGCAACCTTCACGCCCTCACATCATTCGCTGCTTACGTAGGGGCAGATACACGTCCAGCGCAGCACACGGCGTACAAGGCCAGCACGAGCTGTCAGGAACACCAACACCACCACCACCACCACCACCACTACCTCCTCCTCCTCCTCCTCCTCCTCCGCCTCCACCTCCTCCTCCTCCACCTCCTCCACCTCCTCCACCTCCTCCTCCTCCGCCTCCTCCTCCTCCTCCGCCTCCGTCCATGTTCCTCCGTGTCGCTAGGGCGAGCCGGGCGGCTCGCCTGAGAGACCATCGAGATTCATAAGCCTGAAGCTTCGGATGTGCAACGTATTCTCGGAGGGAGGGTCGGTCGTTTTCTGCACGTGTCTCTCGCCTTAGCGCCACGCGCACTCGTCCACGGGTGGAGGGCTGCTCCTTTTCAAAATGTGGCCATCGCCTAAGCGTCGCGCACATTCGTCGGAAAACTGTGGCGTAGCTCCATGGAGGGCAGGTCGTTTCCAAAATGCGGCTCTCGGCTGAGCGTCGCCCACATTCGTTTCACGAGTTCGCAGCAACTTCAAGAATAGAGGGCGGTTTCTTTTCAATGTGTGGCTCTCGCCGGAGGACCGCGCACATTCGCCTTCAAGTTCACAACGGTTTCAACAATGCATGGCGGCTCTTGTTCCAAATGTGGCTCTCGGTTTAGCACCGCACACACTCGTCTTGTAAAGCGGCAAGAATTTCAAAGAATCGTGTAGTCGAAGTCCTAGGAATTGATTTCTGGGACCTTGTGCGATTTTAGGACTGTCAGGACGCAACAGTAACGCTGGCTCGCGGAGTAGGAAGTCCGAGGCATGGTGTTCTCGCACGGTTCAGGATTGGCAGGGCGCAGCCGTCACGTTGATCCGCGGCGCTGACGTCCCAGGAACGGCGTTCTGGCACGATTGTGGATTCTCAGACAGTTTTGTCTTCTAATGGGCCACTTCCCGCAGTGAAAATAGATTCGTGCGGGGACCGATGGGGAGGAAACTTGGGAGGAGGGTTTATTGCACGGGTTCTCCTTCCCCTCCACCTCCTCAATCCTCCCCCTCCCTTTCCGCCGTCCCCCCCCCACCCCACCCCATCCCTCTCCTCCTCCTCCTGAGCCCTGAGCCTCTCCTACTCCTCCTCTTCCTCTTCCTCCTCCTCCTCCGCCTCCTCCTACTCCTCCTCCTCCTCCTCCTCCTCCTCCTCATCCTCCACCCCCTCCCGAGCCCCTCATCGCCAGGTGGCCGAGCCCCTCCTCGCCAAATGCCCCCTCCCCGCCACCGCCCCTCCAGGAGGTGGCGCGGGCACACGCGCAAGTGCCAGCCGGGGGAGCCAGCGCCGCACTCCTGCAGAGCGAAGGAGGAGAAGGAGGAGAAGGAGGAGGAGGAAGGGGGGGAGGAAGAGGGGGAGGAGGAGGAGGAGCATTAGCAGCAGAAGCAGGAGCAGGAGCAGGAGCAGGAGAGGGGCGTTGTGATAGGCGGAGGTGGAGTAGATCGGAAGTGTGTGGTGTGTTGATCGTTCGCAATTTCATCCATCGGTCCGTCCTCGCGCGCGCCCGACGCCGCCGTGCCCGAGGAAAGGCCTGCCTGCCCTCGGCCTCCGCATGCAGACTTACTGACGCTTCGGGCGCAGAGGCGCCTTGCAGCATGCCTCATATATAAAACGAGGAGGAAAAGGAGAAGGAGGAGAAGGAGGAGGAGGGAAGCAACTGAATCCGGGAAGACATTTTAAACATGAGCTACAGAGTTAATCCGCGGGGAAGCCCGTGCGGCGATCCACCCTGGGAAGAGTAAGCTCAGGAGTCAATCCACGGGAAAGCCGGTAGCTGGATCCACTCTGGAAACAAAAAATAACTCTGGACTTACTCCACGGGTGAGAGGTGGATCCAAGCGCCGCCCTGAGCCCCTCGAATTAAAACCAGAGTTAAGCCACAGAGGAGGGGTGGATCGCGGCGCCGCCCTGGGCGCCGTGAATTCACTCTGGAGTTGATCCACGGGGGAGGGGTGGAGCAGAGGCCGCATGAGGCGCCTCCAGGCGGCCTCTGAGAGGCGCCCCAGAAGGCCTCTGAGAGACTCCCCAGAAAGCCTGCGAGAGGCGCCCCAAGCGCCCTCCGAGACGCCCCTCAGGCGGCCTCTGAGAGGTCCCCCAGGAAGCCTCTGCGAGGCGCCACTGGAAGCATCTGAGAGGCGCCCCTGGAGGCCTCTGATCCACCCCTCCCCCGCGGATTAACTCCGGAGCCAATTCACCAGAGATGGGTGGATCCAGGCGCCGCCCTGGGCCCCGTGAGTGAACTCCAGAGTTGATCCACGGGTGGAGGGGGGATCAGAGGCCTCCTGGGGGGCCTCCAAGAAGCCTCTTGGGGCGCCTCCAAGAGGCCCCCTTGGAGGTCCTGGGTGGCCTCTCAGAGGCCGCCTGCGGCGCCTCTCAGAAACTTCGTGGGGGGCTTCTTAGAGGTTTCCTGGGTCGCCTCTCAGAGGCTTCCTGAGGCGCCTCTACCTCTGAGAGGCGCCCCAGGAGGCCTCTGAGAGAGACGCACTCCTCAAGTTGCGAGAATCCGCACGAACAAATTCTAAACACTAAACCCTGCGCCGTCCCACTTGAAAACGAATGCGACGCAAACACGCAAGCGGTATAATGGGCATGGAACTGTCTTAGGTGATCTAGGCAATGGCGCTGGCCGTGTAGGCGCGACGATGATGATGGTGAACTTGATGATGATGACGATGATGATGGTGAAGATGTCGGCAGTCGACAGTGATGATGACGATTATGAAGGCAACCATGTGGATGATGATGACGCAGTGAATGGGCATGATGACGGTGATGCTTATGAGGGCGGCGCATGTTCTGATACTTGTGAAGCGACGTCGGAGGCGGTAAAGGTTATAATGGTAATGATGCTAGAGGTGGTGTTGATTAGGATGATTATGGTGGTACAAATGCTGCGAAAACCGAATATGAACATGATGAAGAATATGGCCGTGACGATACAAGTGGTAGTGGTGATGTAGATCGTGAATATGGGTCTCATGCGAATTAAGGTGATGCTGGTGGGGATGATGAGGGAGACGGTGGCGATGATGAAAGTATGGACGATGACGACGAGGGTTGACTTGAGATGAGCACCATGAGGATGATGACGATGATCGTGGCGAATGTAACGGCCTGATAGTGACGATCTCGCTTCTGATGGTAATGATCATAAATAGCATGTTGATGGCGACGCTGGGGATCTACATGATGATGAATATGGTGATGGTGCGGGTGATGACGATGATAATGCGAGGGGCGATTCTCAACATGATGATGGAACATCTGCTGAAGATGATACACTGGATGGTGAACAAAACTGTGATTGTTAGCCAGTGGAGGAGGACGATGATGAGGATCATGGTGACCACGGTGTTTACCAACATGTTGCTAATGATGATCGTGTGTAACGTGATGAGGATGGCCACAACGCTAAATCCGTTGTTGCGCAACGCTGAAAAGTTGACTGTGGCGGCAGCCCTGAAGATGACGGTGACAACAGTCCAGACGATGACCTTGATAGGGATGATTGTTGAAATAGTGGCAGTACGGGCTACGAAGATGGCTACACTGATTTTGATGATGATAAGGGTGCGGGTGATGAGGACGGTGGCAATCATGGTATCATAAGGGAAGATGCCGAAGATGAAGCAAATGATGGCGATGGTGATGCCGATAACGGCGTGGGCGATGATGAGGATGGTGGCGATGACGATAGATACTCTTAAGATTCTGAGTGCTGAGGAAGACGCTGGTGATGATCACGACCAACAAAGCAACAATGATGATAATGGTGATGATGATGATGAGGAGGATGAGGAGGATGATGACGATGATTCTGACGATGGTGTTGAGGATGCTGATGACAAGCGTGATATTGATGATGATCGGAGTGGGGATGGCGATGGGATTGATAATGCGGGTGGTATTGGATAGCATAGTCGAAATGGTGGTCATGCTGCTGGTGATGCGGGTGATCATGACGACGATGTTAACCTGCAAGAGCGATGAGAACGACGACGTTGGTGGTGGCAACCTGCAAGTGCATGCTGGTGTTTAGCGGTGTCGTTGACGATGGCGACAAGGGTGCTGATGACGATGCCGACGACGGTCAGTGCGTTGTTGAAGCCTTTTGATGTTTCTCCAGCGGCTTCGGCCCAAGAAGGCACCAAACTCACCAGAAATGCAACCGAAACGGCCCAATGTGGCCCCTGCGGCCCAGACACGCAAAGGGCCAGGGGAGAGAGGGGAGACGGCACTCGCAATGCGTAGCTGTAAGAGGCGGAGAAGGCGGAGAGAGGAGGGAGGGGGGAGGGAGGCGAGAGGAAGCCTCCTCCCCTCCGCCGCGGGGGGGCGGCCGCGGGGGCTGGGCGCCGCGCCCCTTCCACGGTCTCCCGCGCCAAGCGCAGGGGCGGGGACCGGGCGGCGGCGACGGCGGCGGCGACGACGACGGACGCCGCCGCCGCCGTCGCCCGCCTAAGGACGGTTTCGAATGCCTTCCGAAGCCCCCAAGGAACCTCCCACGGAGGGGGCCAAATGTTTTTTCAAGGTAGTTTCGCGTTCTCGCCGCTTCACGTGCGATGGGCTCTTGAGGTCTCAAGATGGCTTCAAGATGGCCCAAGAGAGCCCCACGAAGGGCCCAAGAGGGGTTCTAAGACGGCATGCCCTGGGATCGCTATTGTAGAATCCCTGGGAGTCGACTCCCAGGGCCGTTCACCACGCTCCCCCCGCCCAACAAAGCATCAGAATCATCATCATCATCATCATCATCATCATCATCATCATCATCATCATCATCATCAGCAGCAGCAGCAGCAGCAGCATCATCATCATCATCATCATCATCATCATATTCAGCATCATCATCATCATCATCATCGTCATCATCATCATCATCATCATCATCATTGTCATCATCATCACCACCATCATCATCATCAAAACCATCGTCATAGTCGTCGTCGCCGTCACCATCATCAGCATCATCCACATCAACATCGGCATCGCCATCCTCATCGTCATCATCATCATCATCACCATCATCATCATCATCATCATCATCACCATTATCCCCACCACCCCCCTTCGACCGCCGTGATCACACTCATCCTCTTCCCCACCTCATCCTTATCCCCCCTCCTCCTCCTCCTCCTCCTCCTCCTCCTGCTCCACATCCTCCAAGTCCTCCCTTCCTCTTACCCAGATGCTCCTTCTCCTCCTCATAATGGTACTCTCCCTCCTCATCATATTCCTCATTCCCCTCGTCATCGTCACCCTCATCGTCATCGCCACCACCGTCACCGCCATTGTCATGATCACTGTCAGAATCACCAACATCAACATGCATCGACAGCGCCACCATCATCATCGCGGTCGTCTCTATCATCATCACAACCATCATCATCATCATCATCATCATCAGCATCATCATTATCAGCAGCATGGCCATCACCATCATCATCGTCTCCAGCGTCATTGCCATCGTCATCATCATCAGCACCATCCTTAAAAGCATCACCATCCGCATCACCATCATCCGCATCATCATCATCATCATCATCATCATCATCATCATCATCATCATCATCATCATCATCATCATCATCATCATCATCATCACCCCTTTGTACCACACCACCTCGACCACATCAATCACAAGCAGGGATGCAAGGGCAGCCTTGATGAAGCAGCGCACCCTTACTATGGATCTTGACTTATGAACTCTGACTTCCTCACGCAACACGCTGCGTCCGGAAACGCTGACCCCGAGAAAGTTGGCCCCTCTCGGGGGCGCACCTTTTACTTCCGCCGCCTTCCGCCGGCGGAGCCGCCCTCGCTTTACTTCCGCCACCATCCGCCGCCCTTCCGCCGCCTTCCGCCGAGGAAGGCATAGCAACTCCTTCGATCCTCGGAGGCGAGTTCCTTCCAGGAACACCCCTTTCTTGGTCTTCGGGTCCTTGCTCGGCTCTCTGGCGTCCGCTGGCGAGGCGCAACCGCTGGAACGCATCCCGAGGCTGAGAAGCCTTTGGGAGCCGCCGAAAAAGTCAGAAAATCGACGAGCAAGTTGCCGGGCATCGACAAGGGGGCGAGGGGAAAGGGGGGGAGCTCGTCCCGATCGTTGCTGCCTCTGCCCGCGGGTCCAGCAGCCCGGCCTCCAGCAGCGCCGAGTCGAGCACCACCGCCGCGCCATCGGCCAGCGCCGGCCCCAGGGGGCCCACCTGCTGCGAGGGGAACCCCCTCCTGGGAGGTCCCCCTGGGAGCCCCGGGAGGGCACTGGAGCTCAGCTGGTGTTAGAAACACTGGGGGCGTGTTTTGGCTACCGTTTGCAGCGTTTCGGCTTTCGGCAAGCCAGAACGGCAAAACAATGCAGCCCCAAACAACAAATATACCGGCAGTGCCACACGGAACGGGTAAGAAACCGGCGCAAACGAGAATAAGCCCCAAACTGAATGATAACGTTGATCTCGAAAGCAAAGCAAAGCAAAAAAACGCCGCCCCCCCCCCGCCCCGCATTTTGACCTCATCTGGGCACTGGAGCCTCTGGACACGCAGAGTCCACCTGTGCGCCGCCGTCGCGCCTGACCAGAGCTGCGCTCGCCCTCGCACTCTCGGAGCAAGAGCTGTTATTAGAGGCCTCCTAGATGGGGTTCGAGTAGACAGGGTCGGAGGATCGCGCCCGCATCGACGATGCATCGGCGACGCATCGGCGACGCATCGAGCCGCATCGACATTGCATCGGCGATATGGCGGGATCCTCCGACCCCGGCTACTCGGGCCCCATCTGGGAAGCCTAGAGTTATACACCCATCCGGGGGCCAAGCATGGCCCCGGCCAGGCACGGTGGTGGTGTACAGACGGCGAGGGCGACGAAGACGACGAGGACGAAGAGGACGGCGACGACGACGACGAGGCACGTCGGGCGGCGAGGACGACGAGGAGCGTCAGGGTGGGCGTGCCTCTCGCCCCTCTCGGGAGCCCTCTGAGCCCCGCCGCGGGAACCGGGTCTGGAAGGTGCGGGGCGGACGTCCCTCTGCGTGGCGCAAGGGTGAAGCATGCGAGCAGGCGAGGCCCGCCACCGTGCCAGCATGACGCGGGCGTGATATCAGCTGCACGCAGGAGGTGGCCCTGGGCATGACCCTTGGTGCGCGGCTTACCGGCTCTTGCGTGCGATACGACAGTGGGAGGCCTGCGTCCTAGGGTTTGGGCCCCCCCCCCAGCCCCCCCGAAAACCTCGCACCAAAGTTCACTCTGCTGAAGGGTCACTCGTGCGTGTCAGCCGATGCTTGACTGCACAGTGCTTGCTGTGAGACTCTATGGCCCCCCTTCTCTCTTGGTAGCACCACCCCCCTCTGCCGAGTGGCGGTGGCGGAATCTGCCGCCGGCGCCCGGGCACTCAGACATCTGGCTCTGGGCGCCCAGGCTGATCGAGCAGGCATCCGAAGGTCCAAATCGAGTCCAACCGCACCTTGGCTGCATTGTGGTTCGCCTGGGGGCTGCCCGACTGTTGGAAACCCCATCCAACATCTGGTGCCCGCCACCCGTCTCCGCCATCCCCAGACTCTCGGAGAGGCGACTTGTGATGAGCTCCGGAGCCTCAATGTTCCTAAATGAAGCTCTAAGGGCCCCATGACGGATAGCTCCGAAGGCCTTCGATAGCCACTTGGGGCCTCTTTGGTGCCACCTGTCTCGGGGGTCTGCTTAGGCATCCCTTGGGCCGTCTTGGAGTGCTGGAGGAGCACTCGTGGGCCGTAGTGGGGTGCCTTGTGCACCTCGTGTTCGCTTTATACCAGAGCTAGGCAGCTAGACCAAGATACATAAAACTGTAGGCGCTCGGGTGACGCCCACTGGTCTCGAGATCTACAGACGGCACAGCCAGCTTTTTGGAAGTTCGAACAGTGGCCCCTGCTGCCTAACACGGTACCTTCCCATACTCTGCCGATCGAGCAACATTCCTCTACCCACAGCAAGCCGGACGGACATGGCCAGCCTTGGGTGGCCAGTGCCAGCCACTGGCTAGCCACTAGCCGCCCTGTCGCTCCGCAAGTCGTTCCGCCGGTTTTGACCCACCTCGCTTCGGCGCGACCCGCTGTCCACATCCCGGTCCTTAGGCGTGAACGTCCCCAGCTTCCCCCCCCCCCCGCGTCCCGCGCTGCGGAGCGACGCGCTCTCCACCCGCAGGGCATGGCGTGCCGCCAGGGCCGCCGTGGCGACACGCTAGCCACAAGTTCCCGACCGCGGGGGGGGGGATATCATGGCCCAGGCAATCTGTCATTGCCCCCTCTTCTTCCTACTCGTTTTCTTCTTCTTCTTTCAACACGCCCCCTGGCCCCCCCCTCGGCTGCGCACGTCTCTCGGGCCATGAGTTGCGAACTCCCCTCTTGGACGGGCCCCGAGATCGGTGGCAGGCCAAAAAGGTACCCCCCCGAGTTGTCGGGGGCAGCCGGACCCAGACATCCAATGTTCGAAGTCCGAGGTTCGAAGTTCGAAGACTTCGGACATGTTCGTCCGTTCCCGACCGTACAGTCGGACCCAGGACAGAAGAACATCCTTCAATAACATGAGACCACCCGTCGGCCGACACACCCACACACACACAGCACACCCGAGGCCACCCTCCCCAGAATGCACAAGCACATCCAATCGACGCGAAGTGCACTGGGGCTACCCTCCCCGCACCGACCTCGAGCTGACACCTCGGTCCGACCGTCGTCCTCACCCCCGTTGTGGACGCCCCCGATGCCCCCGCACCCCCCCCGCTCCCTGCCCCCCCCGGGGGGCGGGCCACGGGCCCCCCCCGCCTGCCCGCGCGGCTGGCCGAAGCTCCGCTGCAGCTCCTCCGCGCTCGCCAGCCGGAGCCTGCCGCGGGGGCGCCCGCTGGCCGGCAGCGCCCGCGGCCGTCGGTGGCCCCTCCACCAGACATCCAAGGCCTTAAGCAACAAAATCAAGACGGCGGTCTTGCGTCGTTAGCGGCTTCGATCGGTGGATGACCCTCAGGACGCGTGCCAGCGCCAGTGTGTGCTTGTCTTTGTTTCTTCGAGACCCATCGAGCACATCACAGCTCCTGCGGGGCACTCCGCACGGACGGGAGTTAAAAGAAAGCCCCCACGAATCCCGCGGGACACTTTACATGGGCTGCGCCGTCACAGTCTGAGGGTGCGTGCAGACTAGCGCCGAGAGTTCGCAAGTCCTTCAATGGCCCGACACAGGCTGCGCGCTCTCAGTAGAGCTGACAGGGGCACACAAACACACATTGGGCCCACACGCGTCTTGAAGATCGTCGGATCGGGGCCCTTGCCGGGCTCCGCGGGCGTCAAAGCAGGGCTCGGGATGAAGAGCTGGCCCTGGGGAGAGGGTCGGGACTCCCAGGCCAAGCTCCTCCTCCTCCTCCTCCTCCTCCTCCTCCTCCTCCTCCTCCTCCTCCTCCTCCTCCTCCTCCTCCTCCCCGCCTCCTCATGCCGTCCTCCTCTCGGCGGCGAGCCCGGCGGAGAAGTCAGAGGGGGCAGGCCTTCTCAGAAAGCGGCGGAGCTTCTCAGAAGACCTCGCGCCAGGAGGCCCGCCCCCTCTAGTTCCCCCCCTGGGCTCGCCACCGTTCCGCCTCCTCCTCCTCCCTCCTCCTCCTCCTCCTCCTCCTCCTCCTCCTCCTCCTCCTCCTCCTCTTCCTCCTGCTGCGCCCCTGCTTCTCCTCCTGATCCTCCTGCTCCTCCTCCTCCTCTCCTCCTCCTCCTCCTCCTCCTGCTTCTCCACCTGATCCTCCTGCTCCTCCTGATCCTCCTGCTCCGCTCCTGCTTTCCCTCCTCCTCCTCCTCATCTCCTCCTCCTCCTCATCATCATCATCATCATCATCATCATCATCTCATCATCTTCATCATCATCATCATCATCCTCATCATCTTCATCATCATCATCATCATCATCATCAGCAGCAGCAGCAGCAACATCATCCTCATCATCCTCATCATCCTCATCATCCTCATCCTCATCCTCGTCCTCGTCCTCATCCTCATCCTCATCCTCATCCTCATCCTCATCCTCCTCATCCTCCTCATCCTCCTCATCATCATCATCATCATCATCATCATCATCATCATCATCATCAGCAGCAGCAGCAGCATCCTTTTCCTCCTCCTCCTCCTCCTCCGACCAAATCTGCATAAACGTAGACTTTTGACAGTCCGCGCGGATTCCTTGGACCTGCGACGAACCCCAGGTGTCGGAGGCGCCGCCTCAGGGTTCCAGCGCAGACCCAAGAAATCCGCGCGGACCGTCGAAAGTTTCTGTTTCGGCCTCCGGGGGCCCGGTCTCAAGCTCGAGGCCCCAGAGGGCCGTCGAAAAACTGATCGGGACGGCGGGGGCACAGATATTTTGGGGGGGGGAGGAGGAGGAGGAGGAGGAGGAGGAGGAGGAGGAGGAGGAGGAGGAGGAGGAGGAACAGGAACAGGAGGAGGAGGAGGAGGAGGAGGAGGAGGAGGAGGAACAGGAGGAGGACCCTGAGATGGGGTCTAGGGCTCTGGTCGTGGCTTTTCACGATGCTGTAATGTTGGGAAGCGTCGGATCTCACGGGGGGAGGGAGCGCAAGCATCAGAGTTCGACGCGTCGGCTATGTAGAACCGCGGTGCGAATCAGAGAGCCGCCAAGCAAAGCTGAACGCCACACGAGCCGACCTGCAGTGGGCAAACAAGTAGGGGGCCCAGCACAGAAAAACACAATGAATCGGATCTCTGATAATGGTCTCGTCTTCATCGCATCCAATCACATTCGGCGGGTAGGGCGGGCGGAAGCCGGCGGAAGAAAAACGGCAGCGGCGGATCCGCCGGCGGAAAGAGACAGGAGGCCGGCGGAAGCCTGGCGGACCCAGGCATTCGATGTCATGATTTTTGAAGCTCGTGGTCACCACACTGTCAGGACCTTTCCCCAACGCCAACGTTTCATCCTGGGCCGTCTTGCGAAGGCCCTGGAGGCCTGAACCTGGCCCCCCAAAACTGGTAACGAGAACCTCCGCATTTATGTTTCAACCACAGAGCGGTCTACATGCCGCAGCGTCCGTGAAGCACACGGCATAAGAAGAAAGGGTTCAAGCCCTCTAGGGTCGGAACCCACCTGCTCCGCCACCTCCTCCGCAACCTCCACAGCTCCCTCTGGGTCCTCCTTGCCCTCCGCTGTCTCATCCTTGCGTTCGCCCTCCTCCTCCCTGCGTGTGCGTGGGGAGCGGTGAGACTTCGGGTGGCGCACACGCACAGCCTACCAGACAGCTCTGGCTGGCCTCAAAGGGGGCCCCCGAGAGCAGTCCCAGCTGGCCTCCACGGGCCCAGCCTGGGGCGGTCTCACCAACCCAACCGTGGGGCGCAGAGCGCCCCACGGGGCTGCGGCAAAAGCGGCGCCAGGGCGCTGCGACCACGGCTGCACGCAGGAGTGGCCCTGGGCAGGAGTGACCCTCTGGTGCGCGGACTGCGGGGGGGGGGCGCAGCGTGGCCAAATCCAAGCGTGCCAGCAGCCGCCAAGGCATCGCGCTCGACCATCGGGGGGACCCCGATGAACCCGCACCAAAAGTCACTCCGGCGAATGGGTCAGTCTTACGTGTGGTCGATGTCTGTGCGCAGCCCGAAGCCTGACCAGCGGGACGGCGACACTTCTGGGCCCAGGGCTCCTGGAGTCAACCCTGCGACTCCTCCGCCCTCCGAAGTCGCCGGGGCTGGGCGTCCGCGGGGTGGCTCCGCGAGGGCGGCGGGGCCGTGAGGCTTCGGGCACGTCTCGATGATCCTCAGAGCGCGTGTTACAGTCAAAATCCGTAGAAAAGACGCAAGGCAAGGATGCAAGACCTTTGGAAGTCCAATTTTTACCCAATTAGGGCTCCTCAGACGAGATCACTGGCTCACAATTGGCCGAAGAAGCAGAGATGAAAGGGTACCCTCGATGAATAAACGCATCCTTACAATGGATTTTGACTGTAGCGCCAACGTGCGCTTGTCAACCGAAGCCCTTCAATACGAAGCAGGCGGCGCAACGAGGGACGACACGGGCTGCGCGCTATCGGCGGTGCTGACGTGGGTAAACGCGCACTTGGGCCAACACACCTCCTGAGGATCATCAAACATCCGAGGCCGGAGCCCCAGGGCTTGGAGGACGTGCCGTTCCAGGCTGGCCTGGAGGCCGAGAGTTCGCACGCCCGAAATGGGTACAGAACAGCAGAGATGTGCTCCTAAAGCGACAGCGGCCGCTGTGTCGTAGGTGACCTTCTGTCTCGAGTGGACACCGCCCGCGGCGACACCGACTGTGAATCCTGCTCAATCTGTGCTTTGGCAAGCGCATCTTTCGGAGCGATGGAGGAGGAGATGGTATGGGAAAGCGCGACGATGATGTTGCCGATCCACTCGTCATTCTGTTCGCCGCGAGCTTCAGGAATGGAGCATGAAACGATACGAACTACCCCCAAGAACGTATCAGCGCCAAGAGGGAGGGATGAGGAGGCGGAGGAGGAGGAGGAGGAGGAGGAGGAAGAGAAGAAGGAGGAGGAGGAGGTTGAACAGATAATGAACCGAGGTCCCTCGCACCCAGCGAAAGGGATGCCTAGCCTGGGGCGCCATGCCACCAGACGGAACACCGCGCCCTCCCTCCCCACGACTTGGCCCCCACGGAGCCAAGACGAGCAGGAGGGGGCCCGGGGAATGGCGCATCCAGGCCGGCCTCCCCGGAGAGCCTCACCGAGGCAGTCAGCTTTCCCCGAGCTCGCCGCACAGCGCCTCCAAGACCCCGCCCAGCAGCTCGGGCGAGAGGTCCTTGAGCACCGCGCGCAGGGCAGCCACCCCGTGCTCCGAGCTGCCGACGCTGACGAGGCCCAGCTTCGTGAGCTCTGTGCTCAACATATGCACCTTCAGGGATTCCTTCATGGGCTCGATCTCCTCCGAACCGAAGCGATCCCCAGAGGAGCCCGCACCACAGGCCCCGTGGGTAGCCCCCTGCTCCTCGCCTTCCGACTCCTTGACGCCCACGGACTGCTGTTCCAACCGGCCAATGTCGACAGAGAGGCCCACGTCGTCGTAGGTGTCCTCCTCCGCTTCCTCCCGAGGCGGAGGTCGGCAAAACTTCCGACCTCCGCCTGCGTGCACCAGCACAGGAGGTACCGGCTGCACCTCTAAGAACTCGCCCTGCTTCGCTTTCGCCTTGGCACCTCCAGCATGCACCAGCACGTCTGGAGGTACTGGCCTGGCCTTCTTGATCTTGCCACCCTTGCCGCTCCTCAGCGGCACGAGATCGTCATGACCAAGCCGCCACTCCGCCGTCCTCGCCTCCTGCACCGCACACAAGCGCGCGTGCGCAGCCTGGTTGGCCTGGCCATATCCTTGTTGTCCATGGCGCCACCTGCGTGCACCAGCACGTGTTGAAGTACCGCCTGCTTCTCCTTGAACTCGTACCCGATGCCACCTGCGTGCACCAGCACGTCTTGAGGCACCGCCTGCTTCTCTTTAAACTCGCACTCGTACTGATAGCTGGACTGCAGCATGCCCTCACCTTCCTCGTCGCCACCAGCGACGGTCGGTGTGCCAGCACCGATGGGGGGCCATCTGCCCAGCGGCGGCCCTCGCGGGATCGACTCGCTCGCCCTGTTAATCAAAGAGCTCCGCCTTGGTACCTACAGTGCCTCCTGCACGGCCTGGCGCTCCTTCTCCGCCTTGCATGCCGCCAAGGCCTGCTCGCAGAGTACCCTGGCTGGAGTCTTGGCGCCTCGCCCCTCCTCGGCCAGCGTCGCACCAGCTGAACGGCTGCGATGCCTCGACCACCTCGTACGCTTTCCCGATGGGGCAGGCTGCCCTGGCACGTCCCATACTCCTGGGGGGCTTCGGTTGGCAACGGCTCCTCCAGCTCCGCGTCCTGGATCACCAGGGGCGCGGCCTGAGCTGACGTCGGCCTCGGCCTGGACTTGGGCTGCGGCGCCGCCGTCGGAAGCGGCCGCCGCACTGGCGAGACCCCTCTGCGCGCTCCGAGGGCCTCTCGGACCGAGGTCTGCACCGCCGCCTGCACTGCGGCCGACACCGCCATCTCGCTCGCCGTCAACACCGCCGGCGCCGTGGGCGCCTGCGCCTCCGCGGCCCTGCGCCTCCACGGCGCCTCGGCTGCGGCGGCCGACTGCGACCACGGTGGGGGCCGCAGGACGAGGAGGAGGAGGAGGAGAAGGAGGAGGAGGAGGACGAGGAGAAAGAGGAGGAGGAGGAGGAGGAGGAGGAGGAGGAGGAGCGCAGCACAGGATTCGATTTTTCCCACCGCATCCTGCGCCGAAAGGACAGGCACTGCTGTTGGTGTTCGTCCCCACTCTTTCCATATCAATGTCGATCGTACCGAGAGAGGTGTCGGCGCTGAGCGGAGCGCACCAGGGCGCGCCGCCGGAGGCGCCGCCAGGGGGACCCAGCGCCGATCCAAGAAATCCGCGAGGGCCTCCGATTGTTTTTGCGTTGATGCTGCTATGAATTCATCGGGCCATGAAGAGAAGGGGCCATGAAAGGGGACCTGCGTGACGATGGATGTCTGGGAGCAACCCAGACACACGATGTCTTGATTTCTTCCACACGGGCCCCCCAGGAGACTGGATGCTTTTTTTTTCAGGGCCTCGCTTCTCATCCCTAGTCGCCCCTAGAGCCCTAGAGCCCGAAATCCGTCCCTGGATGCCGAACACGACAGAACAACCGCGCCCTGACATGTTGAAGACTCTGGATGCCTGGGTCGGCCGCCAGCCCAGAAGAGAAGTGAGAAGGGCCAGGGCTTCTCAGAAGGCTCCGACGGCCACGGGCCTTCTGAAGAGCTTTTTCGGAACCTTCCCCGAGGGCACATGACACTTCTCGGAAGGCCGGAGGGCTTCTGAGAAGCCCTCCGGCCTTCTGAGAAGGCCTTCTCCTCCTCACTTCCCCCCTCGCTGGCCGCGCCGCAGACTGGGGGGCAAGATAGCTCCATGCGATGCATGCCTGTCGAGCGCTCCTCTGTGCGACCCGGGAAGGCTGCCGCCTCGGCACCCCATCGATGCCGACGCCCTCGACACCACCGTACGTGCCTAGACGTGCGACGCCTCGTCTCCTTCAACACGTGGCCCCCAGAAGCCCCGACCCTTTCGAAGCCGAAGCCAGGACGAGGATAACATCGGGTAAGGATGAATCGGGAAACTCTGAGATCCAGCGGCTCTGAAGATGTCTCGGGCGCCGCGGCCTTCTCAGAGCGTTCCGGAACGCTCTGAGAGCTTTCCGGGACGCCCCGGCGACGGAGTTATCCTCGTCCTTGCCCCGTCCGACTTTCCCCAGGGCGGGTCCTCGTTGGACGGTCCCAGGCCCCGGGCCCCGGCGAGCGCCCCCGGAGACAGAGGGCTGCCAACAACCTCCCGTCCTGTTTTCTCCACGGCGCGAGCATGCCCAAGATTGCATCGGCGATGACGACCGTGACCTCTCTCGCGCCGCGCGCGGGCTCTCCGCCCCGCCCCGGAGCCCGAAGTGGCGAACAGATTGCAGCATCGCGCAGAGTCGTGGCCAGAGCCCCGGACCCCGTCTTCCTGCGACATCCTGCGACCCAGATCCTGTTGGCGCTCACACGAGGCCCCCCAGAAGCCCCCAAGATGGCTCCAAGAGTCCCCGAGAAGCATCCCAAGAGAGCCTTTCGCCTCAAGATCGCCCCAAGAGCCCCCCAGAGGCTCCCGAGGCCCCCAAGAGGCCCCCAAGACGCCCCAAGGGGCCCCCAAGGGGGGAAGGGGAGGGGGGAAGACTTCTCAGAAGCAGGCTGCGTCTTGGAAGGCGCCGGCCTTGCACCTACAGATCAGGCCCGCGCCTTCTGAGAAGCAGCCTCCTTCTAAGAAGGCTTCCCCCCTCCGCCATATATACCCCTCTGCGCGTGACCCGCTTCCACCCGGATCGGTCCGTGAAGCCCCCGGGGGGGGCCCGAGGGCGGGCGAACACGCGGCCCCACAGAGCCGAGCAGCCGGGACCTCCCCCGCCCCGCCCAGCGCCCCGCCTGGGCGGCACGGCGCCCGCGCCGCCCGGCGGCCCGCACAGCGCCCGCGCCGCGGCCTCCAGGTCGACCTCCAGGCCGACGGGAGCCACGCAGAGGACAGGGCGGGCCTGGCCGCGGGGCTCCGCCTTCGGCCGCGGGGGGGCGGGGCGGGGAGCCCAGGCGTGCTCGCAGCATGGAGGGACTGCTCCCTTCGGAAGCATGTCCGGCACGGTGAGGGCCTCGGGCAATTGTAGGCTATCCGCCACTGTGCCTCTGGGCACAGAGTGGGCGTGTCCTCGGGTCCTTTGCCTAATCCCTGGGTCCTCAAGGTCCTCAGTCCTGGGGGGTCTTCAAGAGGCCCGGACCCTAAATTCTCCAAGTCTCCCTGGCCTTCCCGCGGTTCCCCTGGGATCCCCCGCATCTTGTCGCATGAATTTTCAGCCCCAGGAAGGGCGAAGAGAGCCCCAAGAGGTCCCGGAGACGCCCAATCATCGCCAAGACGCCCAAGATGGGCCCAAGACGGCCCAAGAGGCCCCTAAGACGCCCCAAGAGGCCTCCAAGAGGCCTCCCCAGAGAGCCCCAAGAGGCACAAATTACGGCCCCAACACGGCCCCAAGAGTGGCCCACGAGGGGGACTACGAACCGAAAATCCAAGCCTTCTGCTCCAAGAGCCCCCGGGAGGCCCCAGAGCCGCCCAGGAGGCCCCAAGATGCCCCCAAGAGGCCCGCAAGAGGTCCAAAAGCGACCCCAAGAGGCCCCAAAACGGCCCCAAGAGGCCTCAAAACTGCCTCCAAGAGGCCCCCGAAAGGCTGCCCACGAGATCCCAACGAACACCTAATAAGCTTCATACCCACAACCCAGGCACGGTGGCCGCATGGGCCGAAGGCCAGCACATAGACCCGTCGCCCCCTGTCAGGGGTGCCCGGCGTGCTAGACCCTTTCGCTTTTGGTTTTGGTTTTTTCCCAAAGAACTCCCCTTGGGGCTTCGGCCCGTCCCGCCGGCCACCCGGAAGGGTGCACAAAAGGTGGTTGCAAAGGGTTTTTCGGCTTCAGAAGGCTCCAAGATGGCCTCCAAGATGGCCAAGATGGCCCAAGATGGCCTCCAAGTTCGCCCAAGATGGCCTCGAAGACGGCCCACGAGAGTCAAGGATGCTTCCAAGTTCGCATAAGAAACACCTAAGACGGCCCAAGACGGCCCCAGAGGCTTCCAAGAGGCCTCCAAGACGGCCCACGAGGCCTCCAAGAGCTTCCACGAGGGTCGGCAGAGGCCAAAATCTATGGTTTTCCTTAGGTTTTGAAAGATTTTGGCTCTTGCTATTTTCCAGCCGTCCGACGGCCCACGACGGCTCAAGAGGGCCGAAAGATCGGCCCCAGAGCGCCCAAGAGGCCTCCAAGATGGCCCTATTACAGCACAAGAGACCTCCACGACGGTCCCAAGAGGGCCCCAAAACAGCCCAAGAGGGCTCCAAGACGCCCAAGATGGCCTCCAAGACGGCCCTGGAGCACCCCAAGAGGGCCCCAAGTCGGCCCAGCGAGGCCCCCAAGACGGCTTCCGACGGCGTCAGACGGGCCAGGAGCCCACCAAGATTGCCGAAGTTGGCTCTAAGCTGGCCCACGACGGCCCAAGAGGCCTCCAAGACGGCCTCCAGGACGGCCAGAAGAGGCCAACATCTTTTATTGTCCTCCGTGTTTTTTGGGGGGATTTTGACATTTGCTTCGTTTCGGCCTTCCGACGGCCCGAACCGGCCCAAGAGCCCCCAAAGGTCGGCCCAAGATCGCCCAAGAGGCCTCCAAGATGGCCCCAGAACGGTCCAAGAGGCCCCCAAGACGGCCCCGAGGCCCCCAAGACGGCCTCCTCTAAGACGCCCAGGATGGCCTCCAAGACCGCCCTGGAGCATTCCAAGGGGGCCCCAAGTCGGCTCAGAGAGGCCCGGCAAACAGCTTCCGACGGCGTCAGACGGGCCAGGAGCCCACCAAGACGGCCGAAGATGGCCCTAATATTGCCCAAGACGGCCCAAGAGGCCTCCAAGAGGTCCTCCAGGAAGACCCGAAAAGGCCCAAATCATTGATTTTTCCATAGCATTTGAAGGATCGTGGCATTTGCTTGTCTTCGGCCTTCCGACGGCCCGAGACGACCCAAGAGCCCCCAAAGATCGCCCAAGAGGTCTCCAGTTTGGCCCCCGAACGGCCCAAGATGCCCCCAAGACGGCCCCAAGAAGGCCCCAAGATGGCCCAAGAGGGCTCCAAGACGCCCAAGATGGCCTCCAAAACGGCCCTGGAGCAGCCCAAGATGGCCACGAGACGGCCCAGAGAGGCCCCCAAGACGGCTTCCGACGGCGTCAGACGGGCCAGGAGCCCACCAAGACGGCCAAAGAGGCCCCCTAGAAACCCCCAAAGGTCCAAGAGGCTTTCAGGAAGCTCTCAGGAGGCCCCAAGCGTGTCCCCAGAGGCTCCCAAGATGCCCCTCCTCCTCTTACTCCTCCTCCTCTTCCTCCTCCTCCTCCACCTCCTCCTCCGCCTCCTCTTGATCTTCCCCGCCATCCTCCCCCAAGTGTTCCCTGGAGGGTTTCCACAACGGTTGGGGGAACACATGGCCCGATACCGATAGGAAATGATTGGACCAGGAATCCAAGGGTCCGAAGGAAGGTGCAACTCCAATCGTGGATTGGCCATGGATAACACTGCCGTCCTCGTCAAGGAACTCCTCAGTGCCAAAGTACGCGCGCGAACACCAGCATGACGGGTGGGGTCCAGCCGCCCCCCCCTACACACCATCGTTACCATTACCTGGGGGGGGCCGGTATCGACTGTTACGCGCGAGAGGAGGATAAACAATGGAGAGAACACATGACGGAACATGTTTGACAATTTTCTTCCCACGGGGGCCTCGCTAGGCCTCGGGACCGTCAAACAACTGTTCAGGTTGGAGCGATTCTTACATTTAGAAATCTGCAAGTTTCCTTTCATGGCCCCCCCCCTCTCCGCCACCCTTTCAACTAGCGCTGGCCCGAAAAGGCGTGCAAATGAGTCCTGGCTTGCGTGAAGTACAGAATTCCACCCGGGCCTCGCCACGCCCCCCACCCCCAAAAGCCGCTTCATCCAAAAATAGCCCTGCAGCCAGGGGGGGGGGCCCTCCGAGCTTTCTAAGCAGACGCGCTCGCGTCTTGAACAAATCACGACGCGGAAGGTGTTTTGCCTGTTCTCGGCCTCCGGGGGCCCTCGCCAGGTCCCGGACCGTCAGAAAACGTCTCGGGATGGAAAGCCGGCCCTGGGGCAAGGGTCGGGGTGGGTCTTTGGGTCTTTTGGGGGCCGCGTACGGAACAAAACAGAGCATGTCGCCGCGCCGGTTGTTCCGAACGCGCCCAAGTAGACGAAGCCCGCACCGCGGCAAACCAATGGTAAACCCTGCTTCCGAGGGGGAGTTTGCCCTCACGGCCGAGGCACCCTCCCAAAGACGGAAGGCCACACTCGCAGAAGGGGGCAGGGGGAGAGAGGAGGGCTTCTTAGAAGCATCCCTGCTTCTTGGAAGGCGCGGGCCTTGTCTACAGATGTAGGGCCCGCGCCTTCTAAGGAGCAGCCTCTTCTTGAGAAGCCCTTCGCCGCCCCAACTGCGCACTGCCAAATATGGAACAAAGCATGACATCACATGTCTGGAGGCGCGGCGAGGCTGCGAGACCCTGGCCAGGCTACCATGCTGCGCATGTTGCCCTCGCCGCGCGCTCGCGCGCGCGAGGCTGCGCGGTAGGCTCGGGCGTCCCGGAGCGCTCTGGCTGCTGCTGCCCTCTGGCAGGCGAGGCTCAGCCGGCATCGGATCCGTACATCGGCTCGCACCGAAGCGCGCATCTCATTGGGCTGCATCGGCACGGACTCGAAGTTGAACCGGACCGGCTGCGCGAGGATGCACAACGGCGCCATGCAAACATCGGGCCGCATCGCATCGCCGGACTATCAGAGTCAAAACGGATCGAGCCAGCCAGGATCGATGTCGAATCGGATCGAAATGGACCCTGGCAGGCCAGGCGTCGCGCCGGGAGCCGGAGTGGGATATCCCGAGCTGTTGGGTGGTGCACCTTGCAGCGGGCTGCTGGGCGTACTGCCCCCGCGGCAAGACGTGGCATTGTCCACTTTCGGGTTGCGGTGACGTGGCCCTGATGGTATTCTAGTCCACGTGTACGACCGGGGGGCTGGTGACAGTCGCGGTCCAGCTGGGAGGCAAACGCTGAATAACTGGCAGAGCATCCTCGGCCAATCGGAATCAGAACGCCGCATCGGCCCCACCCTCCAACCTTCACGCCAGCAAGATGCCGCTCACACTTTTTTGTCGCAGCGGCGAAAATCCTAGCCGCGCTCGAAGGCAGACGTGGGGTGCACGTGGCCGAATGGGGTACAGCAGATGCCGCTCTCACATATGTACATGCACATCCACCTTTCGAGAGAGAGAGAGAGAGAAAGGTGGACTGAACATTTTTGCGCGAAGCTGAGCCCCCTGCCGCCCTGCACCACCAAGCCGAGGTGCCACATGCCACGTCGTCGGCTGGGGCCTTTCGAAGAAAGGGGCCCCTCCGATACAGCCCTCGGCAAATCCAATCTCAAAGGTTGCTCACGCCACCCTTCAATCCCACTTCCTTTCGCCCCTTTTACGCCACCCCCTTCAATCTTGAAGCAAACGCGAAACGCGGTCTGGGCCGACGTGACTCGTCCACGATCACTGACATTGGGGAGTGGGCGCCCACAAGCACTTCGCCATGGCCAACCGTACCCAGAACATCAGCCACACTCACACGTGCAGATGGCGCAACGCGCTTTTGAGGCTAACCTTGACGACGGTCGTAGAAGGGATGCCTGTGCTCGGCGTGAGCCCCCGCACCGCCCCTCGTGCACAGTCCTTGGGCCGCCCAGCTGTGAGCCCTGGGGGTGCCGCAGCCGCAAAGGTCGGGA
Source organism: Prorocentrum cordatum (assembly GCA_963575745.1). Lineage (NCBI taxonomy): Eukaryota > Dinophyceae > Prorocentrales > Prorocentraceae > Prorocentrum > Prorocentrum cordatum. Next base: position 834,935 of record CAUYUJ010018615.1, read on the forward strand.
GCCAATGGGGCCTGGCGCCATGATCGGCAGGTTGTGGGCTTCGCCCTGGGGCTGCCATCAGATCGCAGCGAGGGGAGGCAGCGGGCAGGTCCCTGGGAGGTCTTTGCATGAACGACCAAGTCATGAGGAGAATCCTGGAGCCATCGCGCGGCAACGTGCGAGCCCATTCGCGTCGGACTCACGTCGGAATTACATCGGATTTACGTCGGACTTATGTCGGAACATCGCCGCGTGAACGTCGTCCCAGATCTGACGGGGCGGAAGTGTGGAGAAGATAGTGCAACTATTGCGCGCCGCGCGAGCCCTCCAGGACTGTCCTCGTATACCAAGGGCCATTATACCTTGTACCCGATGAAGGGGCCACTGAAAGGGATCAGAACGCATTAAACCCAAGATTGAACTGATAAGCCACATTAAGCGGGACCCAGTATCGGAATTGAACAGGATCATGCCAGATTTCCAATCTTCGGCCACGAATCTATACCCGCGCCGATGCGGAATTTCACCTCTCCAGACATGCGAGATGCCTTAACATTTTCAACTCGCGGTCCCCGCGGGAGTCCCGCACCTTTCCCCAGGGCCAAGTTTTCGCCCCGAGCCGTTTCCTGCCTGTCCCGGTACCCAGCGGGGGCCCTGGGAGGCCGAACATGGGCAAAACCTTCCGTCGCAGCGCTCCTGCCCGTGCTCCGGCCCCGACGGCGACCACGCTGAGCTCGTCGGGGGTTCCGAGGTCACCACACGATCTGTGCTTGGAGGCGGTACCGCTGTTCGAAGCCTGAGCGGCAGGTGATGTAGCCTCCCATCGTGATTATGTGTGTTCCCGACGCGAGCACGTGCGGGTCTCAGGGCCGGTGACGGCGCAGGGCCCGAATGTCCCGCAGGCGGCGCAGGGGAATGGCCCGCTTCCTGGCGCCCCGCGTTCTGGGAAATGGGATGCGGATGCAGGGAGCCCACGCAGGACCTACGCGCCCAGCCACGTAAATGAACACGGCCGCCAAGCCCGCGAGACCAGCCGCGTGATACGAACGTTCGCGCAATGCGTACCATCGAATCCAACGCGGATTCATGTCCGTGTACGTCTTTCTTTCGCTCCTGAGGATGATCGCCCTGGAAGAAATTTGGGTCTTGAGGGAACGTGCTCGCGCCGTGAAAAAAAACAAACGTGGCGGATCGGTATTGGGCCGTGTTGGGCCCCCCCCTTCGCCGAAAACTGGCAAACACCCTTCCGCCGTGAACCTGTTCACGACGCGAGCACGTATTGCTAAGAGAGGCCCGATGGCCCCCCCCCGCTCGGCTGCGGGGGCGGCAGCCCGGAGAGCGACCGTGGGGGCTGCCCGGGGCCCGGCGCCATGATCGGCAGACTGTGAGCTTCGTCCTGCTCGGCGGCGAGGCCAGGGGGGAAGGCAGAGGGGGCGGGCCTTCTCAGAGGGCTCAGGAGGCCTCGGGCCTTCGGAGAAGTTGTCCAAGCTTTCTCCAAAGACATGTGAAGAGGCCCTGGGGCACACTCATGAATAGACACGAATCCCAGGACTCCCCATATTTCCTCATATGTCCTGAACGTTCGTATCCCCCCCTTCCTATAATTTTCCCCTGTTTTCCTGGAGATCGGCGATTGATTGTGTCTATGTGTTTTTTCCCCTCATGCGCATAGACGGTCTCTCAGTAGGTCGGAAGGCTTCTGAGAAGCCCCGCCGCCTTCTGAGAAGGCCTGCCCCTTTTCACTTCCCCCCCAGGCGCGCCGCTGAGCAGCGGGTGGGGGGGGCGAGATAGGAGAGCGCATCTGTAATCACACCAGCACCGAACCTGGCGGCCAGGCTCAGCATGGGCCCAAGAGCTGTGCATAGGCCCTCGTGGCTTAGGCAGGAAGGAATATAACCACACCTGTGGTGGCCGAACCCTGAGATCCGACGTCTCTAAATCGCGAAAAAAACACAACTGGAGCCGTAGACCCCGTTTCTCGAGCCGGATTGCTCTGTGAGGACCCCAGGCCCAAAAACCGTGCAGAAGCGCCCAGCTTGAAAAACAAAAATAACGCCAGGATCTCATTCGAGTTGGTGCCCCCCGAGCGACATTCTCGGTTCGAAACAAAAGTGATTGTCAACTCTTAGTCACGAGTTCGGCCACACCACGTTCTCGATCACAATCTCGTTGGATCACCGATCTCCGTTCGGTCACATGCCTTTTCGGCGGATGGGGATCGGGCGCCGTGAAAAAATGCGCCCTCCGAGCGAGACAACCGGCCGGCGCCCCGCCGCAGCCACGCAGGCCAGCGTCTTGCAGCACAGCACGCCGTCGCTGGCGGCCGGCTCGCAGGACAGGCGCGCTCGCCTCGGGCGAGCGGAGGGCGGCGGGCGCGGGGCAGCGGCAGCAGGGGCCGAGAGGAGAGGATCACGATCGGGACACGTATCCATCCCTCTCCTCCTCCTCCTCGTCCTCCTCATTATCCCTACTCCTCTTCTTTCTTCTCAGGATCCCTCCTTCTCCCCACCCTCCTCCTCCTCCTCCTCCTCCTCCTCCTCCTCCTCCTCCTCCTCCTCCATATCCGCGCCCTCGCGGTCTGGCCGAGGTGCGATCCAGCGGATGCGCGGTCGCACGGATAGGTTCCGGGGGTCGTGGCCCAGGGGCCCGGCCCGCGAGACCGTGGACACGGGAGGAGCCGAGAGAGGAGAGGAGGAGCACCCCTTCGACATTCGAACCTGAAGGTTCGACTGTTTTTGTCAGCTTCTCGCTTCTTCGGTGCCTCGGGGAGGCTTCGCCGCCACGGCCTGATCCGCCTCGAAATCCTGGGCGGAACGTACAAGTTTGGCCATTCTCGGCCTCTGGGGGCCCTCGCCAGACCCTAGCACTTTCAGAAAACGACTCAGGATGAAAAGCCCGTCCCTGGGAAGATGTCCAGATCTCTGGGGAGCCAGGCCGTGAAACAATCCTGGCGTCGGATGGCTGGGACTGCTGCTCGCGTGCCCCCTCCTTTGCCAGGCAATTCGCCCGTACTGGCAGACCCTTCGGGAGATTGCTGGACTCGCCAGACCCTTCGATGATGCTGAAAACGCCTAGGGCTTCTTCAATTTTCAAGATCGGTATTTTGTTCCGTTTGGGAGTTGTATCTCCCGTTGTGTGGTTCTCGTTCGCGCCGCTTTCGGTCCGGTGTCGTTTTGTACTGCCTTTTTCTAGTTTGTATGTCCGGAAACCGAAAAGTTGAAAACGAAAGCAACGCCCCCAACGTTTTAACATCAACTGATCAACTAAGCTCGTGGCCCCCCCCCCTGCCCCAGGCAGTCTGCCCGCACGGGCAGGAGGGGGAGTGCTGGACGCGCCAGGCCCGATGTTGCGCACAGAGCAAGCCGCGGCGGCGAACGCGCATCTCATGGTGGCCCGCCAGTGGTGGGCACCAGACGCCCCATTTGGTGCTGGCTGGGGGGGTAACGCGAGGGAGCAGGCCTTCTCTCACAAGGCCGCGGGACTTCTCAGAAGCCCTCGCGCCTTCTGACAAGTTGCTTGCGTCTTCGGGGAAGGCCCAGAAATCGTCTTAGAAGGCCAGAGGCCCTTCTGAGCCTTCTGAGAAGGCCCGCCCCCCCTCACTCCCCCCCCAAGCTCCCCGCCGACCCACCCCATACCCAGACGTGCTCGTGTCGTGAGCAAACACATGACGGATCGTCTCTGGCCGCTCTCGGCCTCTGGGGGCCCTTGCTGGGGCACCCAGGCCTTCAGACAACGGCTCGGGATGACAAAGCGGCCCTTGGGCAAGGGTCGAGACTTCTGGGACACCGTACGAAGACACTCAAGACAGCGCATGCCTGGAGCAGAAGCCCGGTGCCCCAAGGCGATGTGCGAAGAATGCCCGAGATCACATTACCCCAGGGACGTACCGACCCCACCCCAAGAAGCGTGGCAAGACCACGGGGTCGATCTGCGTGTGGGCCCGCACTCCGCCGGGCTTCCCAGGAGCTCACCAAAGCGACGGTGGCGTAGGTGACACCACGCAGGGAGGGCGAGGTCTAGTTTGGCTGCCCGCAGGCGCACACCCCGCTGGACCTCCCAGGAGCTAATGGAAGTGGCTACACTTGCGCAGCTGGCAGACGCCAGGGAGGGCGAGGACTCCACTGAACCTCTCAGACCCTCTAAGGAGCTCAACAAAGTGGCCACAGTTGCGCGGATGGTTACACCAGGCAGGGTGAAGTCTAGTTTGAATGCCCGTAGGCCCGCACCCCGCTGGAATTACCAGAGGAGCACGAAACAAAAACGACTGTTGCGCAATCGACAACACCAAGGGAGGGCAAGGTCCCCTACGGATGCCCGTAAGCTAGCACTCCGCTGGGCCTCCGAGGAGCTCACGAAAGTGGCGACAGTCGCGCAGCTGGCAGCACCCAGGGAGGGTGAGATTTGTGTTGGCTGCCCGTAGGCCCGTACCCTGATGTACCTCCCAGGAGCAAAATGAAAGCTGCTATAGTTGCGCAGCTGGCAGCCCCCAGGAAGAGCAAGGTCTAGTTTGGAGTCCCGCACTCCGCTAAGCCTCCTGGGAGCTCACGAAAGTGGCGACAGTCGCGCAGCTGGCAGCACCCAGGGAGGGCGAGGTCTGGTTTCGATTCACGTGGGGCGCTAACTTCGCTGGACCTCCCAGGAGCTCAAGAAAGCTGTAACAGTTGCGCAGCTGGAAACACCCAGGGAGAGCGAGGGGGGAGAAGGAAACGAGGCAGGAGACAGGAAGGGATGAGGCAGGACGAGGCGGGAAGGGGGAGGAAGGAGGATGGAAGCACGTACTCTATTCAAAACGAAGAACCGACCAATGGTGGGGGAACAAAACCACGCACCGACATAGCTCAACGACATCGGAGGGAGTCACGCAGGCGGCAGTGGCGATGAAGGCAGGGGCGCGATGCCGATGTGCAATTGCGCAAAGAACTTCAGAACTGCATTGCCTGAGATCTCACTGCACGCCAAACCGATCAGTCCATGCATACAGCAAAACCTCACATACGGTGGAGATTGAGATGCGCTGGACTTTGGGCGAAGCTGGTTTAGCAAATCAGCTCCTCTTCGGGGGGGTACCTCCCCCTCCTCCTGGCCCCACGTCGCGGCACGTCCCCTCCTGCCTGCGGACTGGGCGAGGTTGGCATATGCATCCTTGAATCAAAACGGCGAAGGATGAAGAAGTCATGGATATCGCAAAGCGGATCAGAAGAATCTGCGGACACCCCGCGGTGCAAGAGAGACACGTGCAAGGTGCAAGGGTGCAGAGGATGCTGACTAAATCGGATCCCGAGGGAAACTCTCGGCCCAACGGCCGCTGAGAGAACTCAATCATCATCCTCTGAAGGCACGGGAAACTCGACAGAGACACGTGCAAGCGAGACGCGTGCAAGAGAGACAAGGAGGAGGACTCATAAGGCTCCTTGGAGGCCCTTTTGAAATTGTCTTTGGGCCATCCTGGGGCTCTGTTGGGGCACCTTCGAGGCTCTCTTGCGGCTTCCTGGAGCCTTGGAAACATCCTGGGGCAAGTTTAAGGTCTGCTGAGCGCCAAAGACGCTGTCAGTGCATGCCATTGTCGAGATGTGGATGGGCTTCGGGTACACTTCGGGCGCTCTTGGGACCCTCTTTGGGGCTGATTGGGGCTCCCTTGGGGACTTCTGGGGGGACTCTTGGGGGCCTCCGGGATCGTCTTGGGCCTCTCTTGTGCCAGCCTGGACCGTTTTGGGGTCGTCTTGGTTCGATATTGGGGGACTCTTGGGCCATCTTGGAACCCCTGAGTGCCGAAAAGGCGGAGACATCGAAATCCTAGCAAAACCGACGGGCAATCAGTGATGCTTACCTTGAGGGGGCCTCTTGGGAGTCCGCTCGTGGCCGTCTTGAGGCGTATTGGGGCCATCTTGGGCCGACCTAGGGACTGTCTCGTCTTTTCTTGCCAGATCTTGACCCGTCTTGCCTTATCTCGTCTCGTCTTGCTTTATCTTGTCGTGCCTCGCACGGACGTCTTGGGCCGTCATGGGAGCGTCTTGGGCCGTCTTGGAGTCCATCACACGCCAGCCTCGTCGCCCCCAGCGATTGGGAGGGGCCCGCCCTTCTTGATGGGGGGATCGCCTCCCTTGATCTGGACAAAGCGCTGCTCGAGCGGCCAGAGCGTCCAACGGCCCAAATGAGCTCCGATATGGCCCAGATCGCCTAAGAGCGCCGCCAGGATGGCGCAAGGTGGCCGCGATTGGACCAAGACGGTGTCAAAGATGCCTCCAAGAGGCCCAAGGCGGCTGCAGAGTATGAAGGTGGCTACGACAATCCTCGAGGACTTCCGAGATGTCGAGCAGGAGGAGGAGGAGGAGGAGGAGGAGGAGGAAGAGGAGGAGGAGGAGGAGGAGGAAGAGGAGGAGGAAGAGAAGGAGGAGGAAGAGGAAGAGGAGGATGAGGAGGAGAAGGAGGAGGAGGAGGAAGAGGCCCCCCCCAGAACATTCAGTTGTCAACGATGTACGCCTGGCTCTTGCTGTGTTGCATCCGATGTGCATCTGAGGCCGCACGACAGCCCCCAGGATGGCCGAAAAGAGCCCCGAGACGGCCCCAAGAGGCCTTCAGGAGCACGCCTCGAGGGCCTCGAGGTGCGATTCATCGGGCTCCGACGGGAGGGCGCTGATTGCGGGACACACCCTTTCTTGATCAGTCGTCTGTGGCTCGGCCCAGGAATGCCCCGAATACCCCCTAGGAGAGTCCCAACATGGCTGCAAACGCTCCCAAAAAGCCCCCAAGGGCGCCCAAGGATCTCGCCTCAAGAGACCTCCAAGAGAGGCCTGACGTTCCAGGTTGGCTGTTGTTTGGGGCTGGAGTCAGCTTCGGTTTGACCTTCCAGCACTTAGGTGGCCACATGCGAACCCTACCCCCACCCCCGACGATTTCTGAGGGGGAGAGTGGGGTTCATTTCGCTCGGGAGTTCCCGAGCGAAGTGAACCCCACCCTCCCCCTCAGAAGTCGTGGGGGGTACGGGTAGGGTTCGCATGCGGCCCCCCTAGCACTGACCTTGACGAGGCATCCGTGGTTGACTTCTGCCTGTTCCTGGGCCGATCCCGAACTTCGGTTTGACGGCCGCAGCCCCCTGTTCTTCACTGTGTGCTCCTGCACTTCGCGGCTGCTCCAGAAACCTCGCCCGGGAATCGGCTCTGGACAGGATCATGGGGGGGCACGCGACGCGTCAGCAGATCGCTGCGACAACATTTACACATCCGTTCGAAGTGAATGTGAGATCTCGCTGTTCGCCTCCTCCTATTCCTCCGTTTCCTCCTCCTATTCCTGCTCCTCCTCTCCCCCTTACAGGTGAAAGCCACAAGCAATTGAGTGGAAATGTGCTCCGTCAAAGTAAAGGCCAACCTGCTGACCGCTGTCCTCAAACGTTGGTTCCGAGGCCCCCAGGAGGGCCCAAAGGGGGGCCAAGTTGGACACGAAGGCACCCGAAATGGCCCAAGAGTGTTCCAAGATGGCTCCAAGAGGCTCCAAGGCGACAGATGCGCGCAGTCCTGGATGGTTGGCTGTCCTGCCGTTGTCGTGGCCGTCGCCTTCTTCGTTCCTCATCTTCCTCCTTCTCATCCTCCCACCTCCTCATCAAACGCATCCTCATCCTGCTTCCCGTTCTCACTTTCCCCCTCCTTGTCCTCCTCATCCCACTGGGATGAGTGGGAACGTGTTCCTTAAAAGACTCTTCCTTCTGGTCGCCTTGTTCCTCCTCCTTCCCCGCCACTTCTTCCTTCTCCACCCCCCCTCATCCCTACTCCTCCTCCTCCTCCTCCTCCTCCTCCTCCTCCTCCTCCTCCTCCTCCTCCTCCTCCTCCTCCTCCTCCTCCTCCTCCCCCCTCCTTCTCCTCTTCCTTATCTTCCTTCGCCTCCTTCGAAAGAGCCGCGAACAGATGTTACAGGGTTCACTTCTGGACTGCATGCTTCTCCACTTCCCTGATGAAGGTAATCGCACGGGGACGTCAGACTCTTCCCCTATCGCTGGTCGGTCGTATGATCGGTTAAGAAACATACTGGGCCGAATAAAACTCAGAAAGAGCCTTCCTTGCGAAGGGATCAGCGTGGCCAGGCTAGGGGGTCTGATAAGGCGAACGAAACTCTGGAGCGCCTGGGCTTCCGCCAGCTCTGGAGCTCCCACGGCTTTGCAGGCCGAAAGGGCCTCGCCTGAGAGGAAGCGCGCCCTCGTCTGCCACGAACCTTCCACGCCGTCGACCGAGACCAGCGTGAAACCACAGGGATCCGACTGGAGGGACAAGAAGCGACAGGAGCAGAAATGGTCTGAGGCCTGCGCGGCCTTCCCACGCTGGACCCCCTCCTCTGGCGCGCGGAGGTGCCGCCAGAGGAGGTCCCTTCGGCCGTCAAGGCCGCAGGAGCTCCTGAGCCGACTGGAGCCCCAGAGGCGTTCCCTGCCCTGGCCGCGCTGATGCCTTGTCGGGCCCTAAGGAGACCGGAATCTATATATATATATATATATATATATATATATATATATATATATGTAAACACACACCAATACCGCTACTCCCTGTACCTCTCCAGGGGCACGTTCTGACCAGGAGTCCGAGGCGAATCCAACTGTGGCGACAAAGGACGGGTGGCCCTCCCTGAGCTCTCTCTCTCTCTCTGGTCCAGCGCCGCCCCAAAAAGTCCGCGAGGGCCTCAGAGAGAGCATGCTCTTGCCACCGTCCTGTTCTTCGGCCGAGGTCGACGGCACAGGGCGGCCCACCAGCGGGCGCCCGCCGCCGCAGCCCAACCCAGGAGCGCCCAGATGCGCACGCAGCCCCCAAGTGTCGACCAAAGGGCGCCAAGACGCCGACGCGAGGCCGAGCGCAATCACTCCCACAAACACAAAGAACCAAGCGCCACTCCAGCGAGGGGCCACTCTTACGTATAGCCGACCCCAAACGCCCTGAACCCAAAACTACGTAATGCCGACCCTCCGCCGGCCTTGCGCCGGCGGACCCGCAGCCGTTTTGCTTCCGCTGGCTTCCGCCGAAGGCAAGCAAAGCTGAAAGCGGGTCCCACTCTCCGGGAGTCCCAAAAAAGGCTGCGTGCGCACAGCCACGTGACATGAGTACGGCCCCCCAGTCTGGGAGGCCAGCCTCGTGTTGTATGCGGAAGTTCGTGGCATGCATACTCTCGAAACCAACGAATATTCGTGTCCACGAACATGTTCCTTTCGCTCCTGGATTCTGGAACGCCTTACGTGTAGCCTGTAGCCAAGTCTAGCGGGCGCCCACTACCCCAAGCCTGGTGTAGAGGCCTCCCAGATTGCGGGGTCCGAGTGGGTGGGGTCGGAGGATCGCGCCGCATCCCCGATGCATCGCCGATGCATCGGCGACGTCGGAGACGCGTCGGCGCCGTCGGCGTGGAGAAGATCGGGCTCCACATCGAACCTCATCGGCGATGCATCGGCGATGCGGCGCGATCCTCTGACCCCAACGGGCGCCACTTGACATCAAGGAAGCAGGTCCTGAGAGAAACAGGTTCCTGGACCCGGGGTGCCTTCCTCATGGACTAGGTCTTCACCGTGAGTCTTTTTCTGACGGTTCTGGAGCCCGAAAACGGAGAAAACCCTCAGGACCCGTGCCCCTCAATACCCGCTTGCCTATGGCGATAGGTCCCTCATGGCGCCAACCGTGGGGGGAAACGGTACCAATAGCGCTACTCCACGGACTTCTCCTGGGGTGCGTTCGGACTAAGATCTCGGGGCGAATCCAACCGTGGCGACGAGGGCCTTCCAGGAGGCCCAAGAAGGGGAAAACGAGGGAAGAACATCGGTACCTTTCCCTCCTCTGACGATGCCCCCCCGCCCGGCGTGTCGCCGGCGGTCGGGCCCGAGACCCCGAACAAGGCAAAACAAAAAAAACAGAAACCGTTTCCACAGCGTGGCTCCACAGAGCTCTGGATGCCTTCCCGGGGACGGGTCTCCCATCCAGGCTGTTTTTCCGGGTCCTGCGGCCCGGTAAGGGCACCCGAATGCAGAAGGTTGCCAAATGAGAGAAGCAATCCAACAAACATAACATAATTTATTTTGAGGTTCTGGCGGGTTTCTGGGATTGGCGCTGCACGCCCTTCAGGCGATGCCGGAGGCGCCGCCAGGGGGCTCCAGAGCCGATCCAAGAAACCGCGCAGACATCCGAAAGTGCATGCTTATGATGTCACTTTCTGCTCCTCGGCCCAGAACCCACATACCTCCCGTCGTGTTTTTTTCATGACGCGAGCATGTCGGGCACGCGTCAGAGTGATCCTCAGGCAAGAAGGACATCTGTTGCGCACCTTTCGGGGACCACGGGTGTCCGAGCCCAAGCGGGTGAATCGCTTCAGGCCAGTGCTGGGGGGATCCGTGTGGGCCCGCTCCGAATGTCACCCCGGCGAAGGGTCACCCTTCGAAGATCCGCGAAGCCGAGCACGTCCCCAGACCCCCGACGTCATCATTGCTTCAAGACGTGGACCCAAGAAGGTCTCGACCCATTTCCCGAGAGTCGTTTCATGGCAGCCCCGAAGCCCAGCAAGGGCACGAAAGACCTCCCGTTGAGATTTTCTCGCGATGCGGGGGGGGTCTGGGTCTGGGGCGGGCGCCCACTGCCCCCCGCCCGGCGCGTCGCCAGCGGTCGGCCCCGAGCCGCCGCAACGCGGCGGCGGCGCCCGCCGCCCCGCGCCGCGACAGCGGGGCGAAGGTTTCGGCGGCCGCGGCGGCCGCGGCGGCCTCGGATCGGCGCAGGGCGTCCGAGATCTGGACGTCGACGTCGATGTCGACGTCGACGTCCACGTCGACTCGCCGACGACGACGACGACGACGACGTCAACGACGACGACGACGGCGACGACGACGACGGCGACGACGACGACCGTTTTGGGCCTCCTGGGGCGCCCTTGTCGCCACGGCTGGTTCTCCTCGAGATTCTAATCAGAACGCTCCCTGGCATAGGTCCAGGGAGTAATGATGCTGCTACCTGGGCGCCGAGGGCGATGATTCGTCTGGTAGCGTGGGGGATTGCTCGCCCTCCTCTATTCTGTTTCCTTCTGACTAATTTCTCCCTGTCGCACCCTGAGGCAAGTTTTCAGGGCGGGCCGGACGTTTCGCCTGAGACTTCCTCACCACTGATGACCCTGAAGCTTCAAACATGGCAACAGCTTCACAGATGGAGGGCGGGTCGTTTTCAAAATGTGACTCTCGCCCTAGCGCCGCGCTCAGTCGTCTTACAAGATTGCAGGAATTTAGTGGATTGAGGGCGGACCATGTTCGAACTGTGACTCTCGCCCCAGCGCCGCGCACATTCGTTTTAACAGTGTACAAGAGCTTCACGGCTGGAGGGCGGTTCCGTTTCAACATGTGGCTCTCGCTCGAGCGCCGCGCACATTCGTTTTTTAAACTTTACAGGGGTTTCACGGATTCCCGTAACCAGCGTACCAGAAATATGGCGTTTCGGAGTGCAACAATTACGCTGGTTCGCGGTGTCGAAATCCTAGGAGTGGCTTTCTGGCACGATTCAGGATCGTCAAGACGCAACAGTCAGGTTGATCCGTGGCGTGGAAATCCCGAAAACAATATTTTGGCGTGCTTCAGGGTCTTCCAGCGGTTGTCTTCCAACGAGGCAATTCCCTCGGTGGAAATGAACCATTGTAGGGGCCTGTGAAGAGGGAGCTTGGAGGGAGGGTTTATTCAAGTTTATTCCAACATCGTTGATGACTCTTGGGTTTACACTGGTCCTCCTCCTCCTCCTCCTCCTCCTCCTCCTCCTCCTCCTCCTCCTCCTCCTCCTCCCCCAGACATGCTCACGTCGAAGAAACAGAAGCTTTGTGCAATTGCCTGCCTCTGGGGGCCCTCGCCAGGCCTCGGGACAGTCGAAAAACGGCTCACGATGAGCAGAGAGGGCGAGAAGGGGGGGGGGCGAGGTGGGCGAGGGCGGCGAGGAGGCAGAGGCGGAGGAGGAGCAGAGGGCCGGCGGCTGGGGGGCGAGGAAGTGGTGCGAACCCCTACGGCACCCGCATTACATGTGTGCCCATCAATACAAGTTGGCGGCACGCAAAGGGGGGTAGGGGGAGGGGGGAAGGCTTCTCAGAAGGAGGCTGCTTCTTAGAAGGCGCGGGGCCTACATCTACAGACAAGGCCCGCGACTTCTGAGAAGCAGGGGTGTTTCTAAGAAGCCTTCCCCCCTCCCCCTACCCCCTCTGCGCGTGGCCGAACAAGCTTGGTGGTAGGATATGATAAGGGCGACATCTCCTACACATCGAAATACCGTTTTCCTGGACGCGCCGGAACTCAAGCCCAACTTCAGATTCTCAATTTCCAGACAGTGGGAACGATGTTTTGCAGGACTGAGGGAAAAACTATTGCCGACAACCTTCAACTGAAGGTTCGAGGTTTTCGGACGTTTCGCCGGTCCCTGAAGCTTTTCCAGCCTCGGGGTGCTCTCCAGAAGCTATGCCCGAATCTTCCCGAACGAACGAACGGCCACCAGAGGCCCGAGCCACGGCCCGACATTCGATCTCGAAAATGTCAAGGCGGAAGTTTCTCCTCGATGTCAGCCCCTGGGGGCAAAGTTCGGGCCCCAGGACCGTCAAAGAACGGCTCGGGAGGAAAAGCCGGCCCCGGGTAAATGGTCGGGACTTCCAGGGGCCCCGTATTGCGGAGTCGTCTTGCCAGACATCCGACGTCTTGTTTCTAACATGGAAACAGATTTTCACTGGATCCTGGCAAGTGTACTTGCACGAATGAGGTGGGGGACGTGGGGAGGTCCGAGAGGAAATCTGAACTTCACGCAATTCGGAACTCACTTGCACGCCTTCTCAGCCCAGCGCGCCGTCGAAGTGGCGGCGGAGGAGGGGGGCATGCCATGCAGGTAACCTGCGTAGGGCCAGTTTTTCGACCCGAAACATTTTTGACGGTCCCGGGGCATGGCGAAAGCCCCCAGGAGGCCGAAAACGAGGACAGATATCCATCATGATTTTTCAATGCGTTGGAAGCCTGGGTTTGTGTTGCTGGAGAGGCGCGGAGGTACAGAGGGAAGAGACAGGCGAGCTCGACCCCTCGTCCGGCCCATCAATCGCGCCATTCGGGCCGGCGGGCCCTGCGGGTGGCGCTCAAGGCGTATGTTCTGCCCCCAGCAGGGAGCAGGAAAAGGATCATGTCGTCGCTGGGCGCTGGGCTCCCAGGGAGTTGCTTTCGGGGAACAGATGATGACATAAACATGAACTTTCGGAGACACGCGCGGATTTCTCGGATCGGCGCTGGAGCCTCCTGGCGCCGCCCCTGGCGCCGCCCCTGGCGCGCACCTCCGGAAGCTATGTTTATGTCATTTGGGTTCCTCGACGCTTGCGTGCCACCGAATCCGCCCGAGCACTGAACTGACCAATCAGCCGAGGAACTGCCATCTCAGGGCCGCAACGAGTCAGGTTAGTACATGGGCCACCCGGTCACCACCTGGATGGGGCTCGGCCGACCCGAACGCTGACTTGACCGTGTGTAGGGATCCCGAACTCTGCCGCTTCCACCACACCAAGGCCACGCACCGCGAGGAGGCCAAGAAAGACAGCCGATGGCGCTGGGAGGAGGGGGCCCGCGTGCTCCGCTCCTGTCCAGGGAAATGAAGCGATCTCTCTTCTCCCTATCCCTGTCCCCTCCCTCCTCCTCCCTCCTCCTCCTCCTCCTCCTCCTCCTCCTCCTCCTCCCTCCTCCTCCTCCTCCTCCTCCTCCTCCTCCTCCTCCTCCTCCTCCTCCTCATCCTCCTCCTCCTCCTCCCTCCCTCCCTCCCTCCCTCCCTCCCTCCCTCCCTCCCTCCCTCCCCTCCCTCCCTCCCTCCCTCCTCCTCCCTCCCTCCCTCCCTCCCTCCCTCCCTCCCTCCCTCCCTCCCCCCTCCCTCCCTCCCTCCCTCCCTCCCTCCCCCTCCCTCCCCCCTCCCCCTCCTCCTCCTCCTCCTCCCTCCTCCTCCCTCTCCCCTCCTCCTCCTCCTCCTCCTCCTCCTCCTCCTCCGTCTGCTCTCCTCTCCACCTCCGTCCTCCCTCGTCCCGATCGGCGATACGTCGCCGCCAGATCGGCGAAAGGCCCTGGATGAGAAACACCGCACGCTCCTGGGCGCGGTGGGCCATCGGGTCCCTATCGGCGATGCGGGAGCCACTGCGGGTCGACGTGCGTGCCCTCTCAGGAGGCGCGGTGGACGTTGGGAGGCAGGCCTTCCGGGGTGTCTTCGCAAGAAGGACCGCTCGCCATCGCTCGGACGTCCATTCCCTGTGTTTTTTTCGGTTTCGTGCGTGGCTTTTTCGCCAAATGATCAAGGATGCTCCACGATGGTCCTCGCCGAAGGAAAAATGCACACGTCCGAGCGATGCCAAGACCAAAGGCTAGTAGGCCCGATTAAGTGGCCGCTGAACCGGACTGGCCCGATGAAGCCAGCTTGGCCCGGATTGCGCGCCACAACGCATGGATTTTGCGGGCTTGGGCCGACTTTCGGCCACGGATGTACCAACGGCAATGCTGAACTCAACCTGCCAGGTCTTGCATCCTAGTGGACATGCATGTGGGATGTGGGTGGGCTGGAGGTCAGGATCAGTCAGCATCTAGTCGGGATCTTGGACCCAGTCGAAACCTGATTCTGATCGGGCTGCATCGGCACATGGTCGAAATGGAATCGAATCGGCCGCGCCAGGATCCAAAACAGCGCCATACAAACATCGACCCGCATCGGATAGTGGAAAATGTCGGAATCGAATCGGACCTGGCCAGCGAATTGGATCGATCGGATCAAAGTGGCCCCTGGAGGGATGGATACCAAAGTTCGAATTCCTTGACGCTCCAACTTCCTTGAGATCCGACGTCACAGAAAAAAACATCAACATCGTAACAAATTACGAGCTTAGCCCTAGACGCCATCTCTCTCTCTCTCTCTCTGTCCAGCATCTCTCGAGCTGGATCAATCTGTGAGGACTCTCGGGCCCGAAACTGGCCGAAAACGCCCTGCGCGAAAAAGCTGCAACGCACAGATCCTGGATCTAAGGGTCCCAAGCATCCGCCGACATGATTTTTTCAATCAACGGCCCGATTGGTCCCGACCGCTTCCTCCAGGGAAGTTAACCGTGTGCCTGGGGCCCGACAACGAACCCCAGAGGACAAAATCGAGGAAAAACGCCGTGGTTGCAAAATACATATCCGCGGAGACCTGGGCTGCGCTTTGGCGGCGACCCCTGGGGGGAACTGAAAGAGGGCAGGCCTTCTCGCAGGCGGCGGGGCTTCCCAGAAGCCCTCCGGCCCTCTGACGTCTACAGCGAGTTCGCGTCGTGTCGACCCCGACGTTGGCTCCGGACTCCGCGGGGATGGTCCGATCGCTCAATTGACCTCCTCCTCCTCCTCCTCCTCCTCCTCCTCCGCCTCCTCCTCCTCCTCCTCCGATCGCTCACTTGCCCGATTCTGGGTCGCCGGCAGCCCGGCGGCGTTCGACGCTGAGCGCAGGCGGCGGGGGCGCCGCTGGCCGACACGGCACGAGCCCTACCGTGCGCCCTCGGAGAAGGCCCCGGAGCTCTTTCAGAAGGCTGGAGGCCCCTTCGAGCCGTGGAGCGCGCGGGCGGGGGGCGGGCCGCGAGGGGCAGCGGGCAGCGCTTTTGAGCGCACTTGTTTGCCGCCCTCTGCTCACAAGTTGGCAGATGCTCGACACGTGTTCTGTCCCCCCCCCAAAAAAAAAACAAGCAAAAAACAATGCGTTTCGTTTGCCGCTCGTGCGCAAAAATGCGCCCGCCATGGCAGGCTCAGAACTCGAATTCCTATTTGAACAAACTTCGAGTTTTGAGCCCTTCCGGACGCACAATTTTATGACGCATCATTGCTGCCCGGGACCATGCTTGCGCCCTCCTGGCCCTCCAGGGTCCGCCACCTCGGCGCTCCCCCCTGGGGCTCGCCGCCCAGCGCTGCCCTCAAAGCTCGCTCGCAGACCAGCACGCGGCGCAGGCGGCCGGCGGCTCCTCCACCACGGCGTGGTCAATACGCAGCTCCTCCCCGCGGCCTCGCCGCGCCGCGCCGCCCCCCCCCCCCGCCCTGGGCCGCGCGCTGGAGCAGTGCAATAGGCTTAGGTGCTCAGAGCCCCCGAAGGGGGGGCATAACTAAAAGGGGACTTACGGTTTCCATGCCCCCAGCTTACTATGCTCCCGTCTACGGAGCTCAGGGGCCCCTAAACAGAAGCATAGCCAAATGTAGAAATCGGTGTTCGCCGTGCCCCCGTCTGCTGTGACCCCGTCTCCGGCACCCTGAGGTGCTCGTTCTGAAGTCCCTCGGGGAACGACACTCCCCACTCATACGTCGATGCTTCGTCAACACACTCGCCGACCTGAATCGAGCTCGAGTCGCACGGGAATCGAGCTCCCCCCCGCCGCGCTGGGGGGCACCGTGAGGCTGGCCCCCGCCGCCGCCCCAACCTCACAGCTCCTCCCCGCCGCGGCGGTACCCCCGCGCGGCGGGGGCACCGTGAGGCTGGCCCCCGCCGCCGCCCCAACCTCACCGCAACCCCCCGCCGCGCCGGGGGTCACCATGGGGCTGGCCCCCGCCGCCGCCCATTGGGGGCCCGCGTCCTGAAACAATCACGAATGATAGGAATAGCTTGGAATGGGAAGGAGCAGCTAGGAATGGGTAGGAACAGCTAGGGCTAGGTAGGGATATAATAAGCAGGGATACATAGGAACGGGTAGGAGCAGGTGGGAATACATAGGAATAGCTCGGAGTTTGTAGGAATAGCCAGGGATAAACTGGAGTAGCGAGGAATAGGTAGGAATGGGTAGGAATAGTAATTAATAGGTACGAGTAGCCAGGACTAGCTATGAATAGGTAGGAGCAGCTAGGAATAGATATGAATTGCCAGGGATAGCTAGGAACTGGTAGGAATGAAAAGCTCGGAATCCGCCGACCTCCGCTTGCCGGGGGTTTTCCCTCCCCTGGAGACCAAAATCCCGGGGAGGGGGGCCCGCTGGGGGAGGCCCCAGGGGGGGGGGCACGAACTCACCAACGAATCCCCTGGGCCTCCAGAGCTTTCAAATCCACCCTCCCACGTCTCCAGCAAGCCCGTTCTGCCTTCCAAGACAGCTCGAGGCAAGAGACCCGAAAGAGGTCGCAAGGGGGACCCAAACGGCCCCACGAGATCACAACACACATCCAAGAGCCCTCTGTCGTCCTCCGCCTCCTCCTCCTCCTGCTCCCCGTTATCCTCCTGCTCCTCCTCGTCGGTTGCCCCCCTGTCCTCCCCCCCATCCTTTTTCCTCCTCCTCCTCCTCATCATCCTTCTCGCCGTCCTTCTCTTGCTGCTCTGAATCTTCTGGGGCGGAAGCCCCCGGGCCACGACTATCTCAACTGGAAGCCACGACTAAGAGGGCACGCCACCGCCAGCGCGCGAACCGGGTGAAGAACCGCCCCCGCCAGCGGTGGGCGAGGCAAGCGCGGGGGGGGGGGGGAACGGCGATGGGGGGGGGGGAGGGGAGGGAAATCAAATCAACATCCAAGGGGGGAGGGGGAGTGAGGAGGGATGCAGGAGCGACACGATTAGAAAAAAAGCTTCCGGCCGAAAATCTTGATCGCGTCCTTCCCCATTGTGGAACTTGGTGGGGGAGAGGGGGGGGGGGGGCAATTTTTCTAATCGGGAGCCCACATGTAGTGCTCACTGCCCCCCCCTCATGGGCAGGCGACTTCGAGGTCCTGCACCGTACGGGTGCCCTGCGCGCTGGAGATCCCACCAGCCCCATCGGCGGGGGCGGCCGAGAAGAAGGGAGGGCCCACTCTCTCCACTCCGACGCAATGATTTGATGACTGGATATTTTCGAATCTCGGCGCTGGCTTTTCGTCCTGAATCGTTCTCTCGGTCCTTGTGTCGGCCCCGACTCTGCTGGCCTGCTTGTTGTGTCCAGCCTCTCGGCCCCGGCCCCGGCCCCGCTCACGGCCCCGGCTCCAGCTCCAGCCCCTGGCTCCAGTTTGGCTCTGGCCCCGGCTCCGGCTCTGTGTCCAGGTCCGGGTCGGGTCCAGGTTTGGGTCCAGGCCCGGGTCCGTGCCCGTGTTCGTCACCACGCGGCATGGTCGCCGCTCCGCCTGGGGGCCCCCGAGGGCCCTGAGATCCGACGACGCGACCAGAGCCCAAGACACCGTCTTCCTGCGCCAGTTTCCTAGACCTTTCCATCCGCGGGGGCCCTGGCCGCGTCCCGAGACCGGGAGAAAACGCCTAAGACGCCAGGATCTCATGGAGAGAAGAGAAGAGAAGACGGGGGGGGACTTCGGAGCCGCCGTACCTTCGTCGATGCTCCGACTTACAATTGCGTTGGCAATGCAACACCATCGATGCAAACCGATAGGGCGTACATTTCCGCCTCAGAAACAGCAGGGCGAATATTTCCGCGAACGCACGGCGGACCCAGCGACGGCAAAGTATTAGGAGAACATCGTCATCAAAGGAGCCTGACAAGTGGGAACGAAATTCCCGCCTTACTTGCGACATCGCCGTAACAGCGCGGCGGATCCGAAGTCGGGGGGGGGAACTTTTGCACAGCGTGTCACAGCGGCGGCTCCCGCCGCACGCTATGCCTTGCAAGTGAACAGCGTGTCGCTCCGCTCCGCCGGGGGGGGGCTCGGAAAGGCTCGGGACATTGACGCTTGGAAATGGGGACGTGGATCGCGTGTCGCGCCGAAAGGTGGTGGGCCAGAACGGGCGGAGCGCCACGCTAAGCCAAACTTGTTTCTCTCAGCAAGCGCATCCTTCGGAGAGAGGCAGGAGAAGGCGAAAGGGGACGGCGCGACGATCATCCTGCCGATCCACTCGTCACTCTGTCCACCGCGGGCTTCAGGAATGGAGCATGAACCCCAGGACCCTACCAGCGCCAGGATGAGGAGGACGAGGAGGAGCCGGGGGGTAGCGGCAAAGGCGGTCGGGAGCTTCGGCTTATCGACACGCTCAGCCAAAGTTCCCGACCGTAGAAGGGGAGGGGGGGGTGAGCAGGGACCGACCGTCCCAGAATTCCTACAGGCCTACCACGGCATGTCCTGAGAACCAAATAATGTCCGAATAGCAAAAGCACTATTCGTATAACATGAAACACGTACATGGAAACAAGACAACCTCAACCAGACATGTCCCAAGAAGATTTCGCGCAAACCTCCGCAGCTTCTCAGAGCATTCTTTGGTGGGCCGCCCGGCCCGTAGGCAAGCCGGGACGCTCCGCCACTGCTTGAGGGGTGGGGAGGCGCAGGCGGCCCCGGGCCTGCCACCTCCGACCGGCCGAGCAGGGCGCGCAGCAGCGGCAGCAGCACCCAGGCGTCCAGCGCGGCGTAGCGCAGCTGCGCCTCTGCCCCGCGCCCAGTGGGGCGGCGGGGGCGGCGCAC
>CAUYUJ010018615.1:856761-886761 GCA_963575745.1 Prorocentrum cordatum
GCCTCCTGGAGCCACCATTCTCCCTCCCCGATCCTCGGTCCTCCCTCCCTCCCCCTCCTCCTCCTCCTCCTCCTCCTCCTCCTCCTCCTCCTCTTCCTCCCCCCTCCTCCATTCAAAATGTGGCTCTCGCCTTGGCGCCGCGCACACTCGATTCAACAGATTCCAAGAGCTTCACGGTTTGAGGGCAGTTCGTTTTCAACATAGTGTCCAACGTAGTGACGTCTTTTTCATTTACCTGGGTGTTGTTTCGGATTCCAGGATCGTCAGGAAGGAAGCAGAGAAGCTGGCTGGCGAGATAGGCATCGCCCGCCGCGGGCCTCTTGCAATTACTATAAGCTGGTGTTTCAATCTTTGTTGTTCCGAGCGCCGCGGCGACATGGCGCAAGCCGCGCTGCATCTTTCGCGTCCTACCGACAAGAACAACACTCTTCGGTCTCATCCCTTCTCGTCGTCGTCCTCTGCCCCCTGCCACCTTCCCTCTGCTGCTCCCGCGCTGACGCTTCGGCCCCCCCACGCGTCTTTCTCCTGCCCCTCGTTCCCGCCCCTCGTTCCCGCCCTCGTTCCCACCCCTGGGCCCTCGCTCCTCGTCCGTCTGTCGTTGTCCTGTGAATCGTGCCACGTGAGCGCATCCCATGTAGCTCCCACAACATATAACGGCACCTCCACTGTCATTGTCCTGGCAAGTTTGGGCCAACTTCTCTTGTCACTTGATGCAAATGGGTTGGGTACGTCACAGGATAATTTTCACGTGGGCCCTGGATGTCCGGAGGCCCCCCCCCCTCGGCACCATCTCCAGAGGCCGAGAGGCCCAGTCGCTGCACTGCATCTCCTTGTCGAGTCGGCGCCCGAGCACCCGCTCGCAGAGCCGCCCAAGACCATCACCTCTAGGGATGCCAAAAAGCAACGCCGCACTCCCAGTCCTCCTTGCCACGCGTGCCTCAGGAGGCAAGTTCTGGGAGCTCCCCGTGGGAACGACAGCTATTCAGCCCGATTGAGGTGAGGGGCCATTGAGCAGGACCGGGCCAGATTAAATCCAGGAGTCCGCGGTGCTACTTAAGCGAAATTAAACGAGACTGGGCCGGATTGCGCTGTGTTTGCCACCACGGGTATACGCCGCCGATGGTGAATGTAACTCTTAGTAGTTGCATCCTGTCCTAACGCGCCTGTCAAAGTGTGCCCTCGACCCTCGAGGGTCGAGGAGGCAGGTCTTCGGGCGCTCTTGGCCCCCCCCAAGAGCCTCACGCGGAGGCTTCCTTCGGGAGCCTCTCTCAGGAACCTCCCGTGGGAGTTCCCGGGAACCTCCCCCGGGAGCCTCCCTCGGAGGCCTCCGTCAAGCGCCTCCCTCGAGAGCCTCTCGAGGGCCGAGGGGGGAGCTGCTCCAGCGTCTTGAGCCCGCGTCGGGCCTCCAGACATCTTTGGGCGCTCCGTTCCCGGCCCGTCTCGGGCCTCCATAAGTTGACGGGCGTGCTTGATCCGTGTGGAGGGTCGAAGGGGGGCTCCCCCTCGTGGCGAGCCAAAGGAGGAGGAGGAGGAGGAGGAGGAGTGCGAACCCAAGACTCATCATCGACGTTGGAATGAACCCTCCCCGAACTCCCTCTTCATAGGCCCCTACAAATGTCATTTCCACTGTAGGAACTGCCTCGTTGGGAGACCGCCGTTTGAAGACCCTGAAGCGCTCCCAAACACCATTCGACTCCAACGCCACGGATCAACCTGACTGTTGTGTCCTGGCGATCCTGAAACGTGCCACAACGCCGTTCCCGGGACTTGAACACCACGAATCAACGGAACTGTTGCGCCCTCAGAATCCTGAGCCCGTCCAAAACACAA
This sequence comes from Prorocentrum cordatum, assembly GCA_963575745.1. Lineage (NCBI taxonomy): Eukaryota > Dinophyceae > Prorocentrales > Prorocentraceae > Prorocentrum > Prorocentrum cordatum. Next base: position 858,592 of record CAUYUJ010018615.1, read on the forward strand.
TTGCTGGCACGTTGACCATGGGAATATGTGAAATTCTTGCTGAAGTTACATTTGAAACGGATGCGCGCGGCGCGAAGGCGAGACCCACATTGTGAAAACGAACCGCCCTCAATATGTGAAGGTTCTGCAAACCATTCGCACGAATGCGCGCGGCGCTAAGGCGAAAGCCACAATTAAAAAACGAACCGCCCTGAATTCGTGAAGCTCTTGCACAAGTTTAGGACGAATGAGCGCGGCGCTGTGGCGGGAACCACATTTTGAAAACGCCCCGCCCTCAATCCGCGAAGCTTTTGGATTCCCAAAACGAAGGTGCGCGGCGCCAGACCGAGATCCACATTTTGAAAACGTCCTGTCCTCAATCCGTGGAACTCTTGCAAATGTTTAAAACGAGCGCGCGCGGCGCTAAGGCGAGAGCCGCATTATGAAAACGGCCCGCCCTCTGTCTGTGAAACGGTTGCCAATGTTTTCAACATCAGGGTGATCAGTGGTGAGGATCCCTGAGGCTGGCTTTCGTTTGCTCTCCCGCAGGGCCAGCAGCCTCGTCCAGGGCAGTGGCCTCTTCGAGAAGCGAGGGCACGGGGTTGGAAATGCCATCAAAACGAATATTGTATGGCCGCTTGTATGGCATGTTGGTTTACGATGGCCGCTTGTATGTTACGATGCCAAAAAGCGGGGTGGGCATGTTGCGATGGCCGCGTGTCTGCGGCTTCTCATTGCCGATTCGCTTCTCGACGGTTCCAAGGCCCCGAGACGGGCCTCCGCAGGTCCAGGATGGCGCAACGCCGGCCGTCCCGATCCCGTTCGAGCTGCTGGACGCCTGGGGCAACCTCTTCAAAACCCATCCGCAGGTCGCTCCTCTCGTGGTGCCTTCCGGTCAGAGCGTCGGAGGGGATCCGGCCTCGTCGACGAGAGGCCCTTCCCTGGCGGCGGACGATCGTCCTGAACCCTCACATTTCGGGCCAGAAACGTTGGAGGCTCGCTGGGGCCGTGCCGACGCCGCCGAAATCGATGCGCCAGCCTGCCGGCCTGGCTCCCGAGCACGCCCCGAACCCCCCGTCGCGCGTGGACTGTAAGCCCGGTCAACGCAAACGCAGCTCAACCAGTTTAGAAAACAACTGCGCAGCAGTTTTGTTGGGGGGCTTCCCAGGCCCAGGTCGGCCAATGCAGGAGGTAAGGGCACATCCGGGGCCGCGAACAGCTCCCCCAACCAGGTTCAGCCCAGCTTTGGCTTGGCACAAGATGGCAACAACACTGGCGTCGTTCAGCGGGGGGCGATGGGGGGCGATTGGGGGAAGAAAAATTACCTCTTCGGGACGGCTCCCTTTGAGTCGTGAAGGGCCCCTGTGGGCGCCTTCAAGGGCCCCGTTTCTGCAACCCTCTCTGCCCCCCGTTCATCGCCCCCCATTACTCGACGCCCAAACAACAACTGCATACGCCTACACTTCTGGAGACCCGCGCGGATTTCTAGGATCGGCGCTGGGCCCCCCCACCCGGCGCGTGGAGCGCGGCAGGGTCGGCGTCGGAGGCGCCGCCAGGGGGTCCCAACGCCGATCCAAGACATCCGCCCGGAATTCGGGAAGCTCCTCTTTGTCAATCTGCAGCACGCTGCAAACTCTGGCGCTCTGGCTGAACCCCGTTCCCGCTGAACCCCGCTGCCGGCCGACCGAGAGCCCCGAGCCCCATGCGGTCGCCGCCGGCTCGCGCGGAGGACTGCAGCCGCGAGAGCTCGATGCCGCGCCAGGGCCCCAGGCCGCAGGCCTGCTCGGGGTGGGAGTCGGCGACCTCGGCGGCGCAGCGGACTCCAGCCTCGAGCTTTGCCAACGGAGTTTTTTGGCAGATGCCGGCCCCTGGGACCCATTGTCGGGCCGAGGGACCACCAAAAATGAATCCAGGACGAAAAAAAAACGACGCCAACCCCCCACGATCCCGGGCTGCGTCGGCCACCCCACGCCGCCTTTGGACGACCCCGACGGCCCTTCCCGACGACTGCCAACGCCCCCCCCCCCCCGACGCTCACCGCCCACTCCACCGCTACGCCTGCGCCGCCTGGTCGGCGTCGCCGCGGCACGGTCCGCAGCCTCGTCGCGGGTGGCCCTTCTTTCCCTGCCCCTGGCCCGGCCTGTCTGCTCGCAGTTGCTTCCCCTCTCCTCCTCTTCCTTGCTTCCCTCCCTTTCCTTTCCTCCTGCTCCCTGCCTGCTGTCTCCGCCTGGTCTCTCTTCCACCTGCCCGCCCCGCCGGCCCTGGCCTCCCGCCTGCGCGTTCGTCGTCGTCTGCCTGGTTCTCCTCTTCCTCGTCCCCTTCCACACGGCAACACAGCCTGCCTGGGACCATCATGGCGGCGTGTAGGGCTTCAGCCGACGACAGACTCATGGCCACATAATATCCTGCTCTTCGGATTTTCGGAATTCGTGTGTTGCATGGACTCTACGCCGTCGTTTTTGTCCCACCACCGGACGAACAAAACTATCCTCAGGGAAGGGGTTGGAACCCGTGGAGACTCAGACATCCAACGAATACGAAGGTGTTCCTCATTTTCAGCCTCGCAGGGCCCTCGCCGGGCCTCGGGACCTTCAACAAACGGCTCGGGATGCAAAACCAGCCCTGGGTAAAGGGTCGAGATGTCTGCGGACCCCGTGTTGGAAAAACGAAATATCGCGTGTATAGGATTGACAGAACCACGGCGATGACAATTTCAGGGATGCGCCAAGAAACTGAAGGAATTCTCAAGATCGGCGCCGAGGTGATGTGAAATGCCAGCCCTGGGGGCAAGGATACGGTCAGGAACGTTGGCTTAGCGTGTCGATCCGCCGGTTCTGGCCCACCACGATCCGGCGCGACACACTATCCACATCTTGGTCCCCAGGTGTCAACGTCCCGGGTTTTCCCAGCGTCTCCTCCCGCGAAGCGGAGCGACGCGCCGTCCGCACGCACGGCATAGCGTGTCGCTGGGGCCGCCGCCGCGGCACGCTAAGCAAAAGTTCCCGACCGTATTCTTCAGGCTGGTAGGCAGCCGGCAGAGCACCGAAGAGACCGCACATGGGAAGCCCAAAGGCATCGAGACCAGTACTCCCTGGACCTGTCCTGGGGTGCGCTCTGACAAGAATCTCGAGCCGAATCCAGCGGTGGCGACGAGGGCCTCCCAGGAGGCGTAGCTGTGCTGGTGCCTTTTGAGCCCCGCTCGGGCTTCCTGGGAGGGCGCCGTCTCCCCTTCCCCGCCCTGGCCGCGCGGAGGGCCCCTGGGGGGCGCCGCGCCTGGGTCGAGGGGGGCCCAGGCGCCGGAACGAGGAAGTCCGCGCGAGGCCTCCGGAAGTGCGTGTGTGGTGTGCGGTGAGGGTACTGGCTAAGGAACAGTCGGACAAGGAGTCCAAGGGCTGGAAGCTGGTGGAACTCCAATCGTGGATCGGCCACGGATATCACCGTCGCTGTCATCGGAGAAGGGATCCCCCAGGGTCTGCAGCCTTCCTGGGCACATTCCTTAACGAACGCCCCCGTCGTATATGGTGGACAGCTGCAGGCGATGGAAAAAAGCAACGTGGGGGGGTCGACGCCAACGTGTCGGAACGTAGAAGCGGCCCCCAAAGGCAGTCCAAGGAGGAGCAGCCCAGGAGAAACGAGACCTTGGATCGGGAGAAGTCCTGACGAATCTCAGGGTCCCCGTCGCAGGAGCCACAAGATGCCGATGTGGGAGAGAGTGTGATCCACCGCCGCTTTGCTGCGCAAAAAAACCTCTGCCTTCGGAACCAGGATGTCCCCTCCCCCCCCGAAAACCCCCCCCATCCATTTTCACCCCCAACACCCCCCTCCCCCTCCAAGAAAACCGGTGGTGTTCACTACCCGTTCGAACCTCCCCCACCGGGGAAAACCGGGAGGGAGGGTTCACTACCGTTTCGAACCCCCCCTTACTCGCCGCTGGCAAACGACTCCCCAGTCCCCACCCCACCACCGTCCTCACTACCGCCCTGTCCCCACCACCACCGTCCCCACCACTATCCCACTGTCCCCACTGTCCTCACCACTGTCCCACTGTCCCCACTGTTCTCACCGCTCCCACTGTCCCCACCACTGTCCCCACTGTCCCCTCCAGTGCCCCCACCACTGTCCCACTGTCCCCACTTTCCCCGCCACTGTCCACACCACGGTCCCACCCTCCCCACTGTCCCCACCACTGTCCCACTGTCCCCAGTGTCCCCACCACTGTCCCACTGTCCCCAGTGTCCCCACCGCTGTCCCTCTGTGCTGTCCCACTGTCCCACTGTCCCCACCACTGTCTCATCGTCCCTACCGTCCCCACCACCGTGCCCACCGTACCATTGTCCCATTGTCCCATGTCCCACCGTCCCCACTGTCCCGCTGTCCCCAGTGTCCCATTGCCTCCACTGTCCCCACTGGCCCACCTGTCCACTGTACCACTGTCCCATCGTCCCACTGTCCTACTGCCCCCACCGTCCCACTTTCCCCACCATGCCACTGTCCCACTGTCCCCCCCGTCCCCACCACCGTCCCCACAACCGCCCTCACCACTGCCCCCACCACAGCCCCCCCTCCCGAGTGGGGGAGGAGGCGGAGTCGCTTGCCGGCGGCGAGGAGGAAGGGGGGGGGCTCGAACCAGTAGTGACCCCCCTTTGTTCATGATGGATGGACCGACGGGGGGGACGGGTTTGGGCCCCCCCAGTGACCCCCACCGGTTTTCGAGGGGGGGGGGACGGGTTTGAAACTCCCAGTGACCTCCCCCTTGTTTTCTGCCAGCAGCGGCAGAACACGCTCTTTCCGATGTGGGCTGGATTGCGTGGCACGGTCAGCGGCTACAGACAAGGTGGAAGTAAACCTTGCGTAAATATTGACGACAGCTGGAATCGAAATGGCACTGGGCAGCGAGAGGGACACCACTGAGGGATCGATATTACGATCGTGGGGCAAGTAATCCCACCAGCCCTCTGGGCGTCGGTGGTTTAGGGCGTTTCCTCTTCCACCCCTCCCTCTTCCCCTTCGGGGAGGGGCTTACCCCTCCCCCTACCCCCTCCCCATGGACCTGGACGGGGGGGGCGGGGAGGTGTCAGCGCGTACCTTTTCGCCCAAGTTGGCTCCAAGAGGGCCACAGCGAGCCCAAGATAGCCTCAAATATGGCTCAAAATAGCGCAAGATGCCTCGACATAGCTCCCAAGATGCTCCAAGACGCTCCAAGACCGCCCCAATATGGTTCTAAGTGGCCAAAAGAGCTCCCCAGCGAGGCCCCGACGAAGCCAAACATCGTTCCAAAACCAAAGGAAATCAATGTGTTGTTGCTTTCTCACCCTTTCGCTTCCGATGGCCATCCGAGGCTTCAAGATGGCTCCAAGATGGCCCAGGATGGCCCCAAGAGGGGCCCAAGAGAGACCCACGACGGCCCCAACAGCGCCCAAAGATGGGTCCGGGAGGCGATTTCTGGTGCTCCTGAGGGGGGGGCGTAATTAAGGACCCCCCCTTCGTTGACCGATATCATCCAAGATGGCCCCACGAGAGCCCCTAAAGCTTCCAAGAACGCCCCGACAAGGCCCCCAGACGGGCCCAAGAGGCGCCCAAGACGACCCAAATAGCTTCCCAAGAGGCCCCCAAGAAGCCTCAAGAGTCTTTGGTTCCTAAGAAGCTCCCAGACGTTTCAAGAAGCTTCCACGACAACTCCGAAGAGACATCCTAGGATACTCTTATGTTCGTCATGTTTCTTGCCCCTCTTCCTCCTCCTTTTCCTTCTCTTCCTTCTCCTCCTTCTCATCAGCATCCTTGTCCGCCTGCTATAATACTCCTCCTTCCCCTTCTCCTTATCAGCCTCATGCCCCTGCTCCTGCTCCTGCTCCTGCTCCTGCTCCTTCTTCTCCTCCTCCTCCGCCGCCTCTTCATCATCCTCCTTTTTTCTGTTCTCCTCCCCCAACATCATCATCCTCCCCCTGTGGCCAGTTTGCATATCCTGTTTTTCGCCTCCTCCCTCCCTCCTGCTCCTGCTCATCATCATCCTTCTCCGCCTATTCAGATATTTGTCCTTCCCTTCCTCTTTATCAGCCTCTTGCCCCTGCCCCTGCTCCTGCTCCTGCTCTTGCTCCTCCTCCTCCTCCTCCTCCGCCGCCTCCTCATCATCCTCTGTATTCCTCTTTTCTTCCCCGACATCCTCCTCCTCCCTCTCATGACAATTTGCTGTTCCGGTTTTTACGCCTCCTCCTTATCTCTCTTCTCTGGTTACGTCGGCATCCTAAACTGTCGTTGTTAAGACGTAAGAGACCCCCGAAGAATGACCCAAAACGCCTCAAAGTGCCCTCAAGGAGATTCCAACCGCCTCCAAGAGGCGTCACAAGGCATCGAAACTGCCTCCCTCAGGTCCCAAAGCGGCCAACCACGAGCATCCAACCAACATCCATGACGCCTCTGACATACCGCCCAGCCGAACTGGCCAGACACGCCTAAAACTACAAGATAACCCCATGAAGGCCCCAAAGCCACACCCCCCGCCCCAAACAACATCAAGAAGGCCCGAACCAAACACAACCATTCATTTTTCGCCTCAAGTTCGATATGTATTCATTCCGTACAAACTAACCACCCAGAGTTCCACTACGCCCTGCCACGGACCTGCCTCACTTCGCCGCTTCCTCTAGCGCAGTGGCGGATATCTGCGGCAGCGCAATTGGATATTTCAAGTCACGACCCCGACCACAGAGATGTGGCAAGGATGCCACAGGCGAGACACAAGGAAGCTCGCGGTGGGGAAGAATTGCGTAAGAGCGCGCAACACACATCGCAACATAATGTAATACAGCAGAGCTTTCCGAACGATCATAGGCAACACAAATGGCACGCACGCACCCCGAACGTTCACAAGCATACGCATTCCTCGTGTATTCTTGATAATCCTCCTCACGCACCAAGAAACTCACAAACAGTGAACACGACGACAAGGAAAGAATAAGGAGGAGGAGGAAGAGAAGAGAAAGACGAGGAGAAGAGTCAGGAGAAAAAGCGATAACACGAGGAAAGAGAAATGCCGAGAATAAGGAAGAGGACGAGGAGCCAAAGAAGAACGACGATGATCAGGTGGATGAGGACGATGACGAAAAACAGAAAGAGGAGGAACAGGCTGACAAGGGAGAAGGAGAAGAGGAGAGGAAAACACGGAGGAACAGTTCGCCTTCTGAGGCCATCCTACAGGCCATCCTACAGGGCATCGCGTTCGCCTCAACCACTCTCCCCAACACACCTGTCTTCCTCTTCCCCCCAAGGTGACCGACGAATACCCATCATCGATGCTTATTCACAGAACGGCTGTTTTAGGATGGGCTGGTGAGGATTCGCTAAGCGTCAGCAATTTTCACGAAGGTGTGAACAGTCAAATGGGTAACGGGTGCAACTGTTGCCAGACCGAAGAAAGAAGGGAATATTGGGGGCCAACTGATAAATCATAAAGGGCGAACGCTGCGATTCAAGGATAGCGCCGGCTATGTACAGCACGGCCACAAGTATGCCCATAGGGGCACACTGGCACACCATCAGAAAACATATCCATAACAGCGCATCGGCACATCGGCATATGTCCATACTGGCAAAAAATGGGCGAAGGACACAAGCATGTGCAAGTGCGCGAACGGCAAAACAGGTGGGACGAAAGAAGGGGATCTCCCGCTGATGTGGTGCGTGGGCCGTCTCGAAACCTAATGGAGCCTTCTTCGACTCGCGCTGAGCCAAAAACTTGAAGAAGCTGAAACAGAGAAAAACAATCTCACATTTCCGCCTGGTGGAACTCTGTTGTTGGGCGCCCGAGTTATCCGGGGTAACTCGGGTCCGGGGTAACTCGGGTTTGGATTCCCGAAAAAGGAACCCGAGTTATCCTTGACCCGAGTTACCCCTGATGATTCGGGGCTCTTGGGCGCCCGAGTTATCCGGGGTAACTCGGGTCCGGGGTAACTCGGGTTCGGATTCCCGAAAAAGGAACCCGAGTTATCCCTGACCCGAGTTACCCCTGATGATTCGGGGCTCTGATGTTGGGTCCTCTTGTGGCACTCCAGGGGCCTCTCTGGCCACCTTCGGATCTCTTCGAGGCCTCTTGAGCCGTCATCAAAGCATCCCGGACCTATCGTGGACCGTTTGGTCGCCTTCTTGGATATTTGTTCATCCGTTCTGACGCCCCCCGGCCTCCGGGACGCCCTTCGACGGAGTCCAAGTAATTTACCCAAGACCCTTTTCTTTCTCGAGGCCTAGGTCACATGTTGGACGGCCGGCTGCCTATTTCAAGCGTAAGTTTCCTCACAGCCTCGACTGCTTCATCTAGAGCAATCGATTCCGCCGTGAAGGAAGAGATCGGATCGCTGATAAAAGTTCCTGCTATGACTACTGGGGTCGTCACTGCATAGGCCCCCTTGCACACAACCGCCTCGATGCACCAAGCAGCTGCTGAGCACGTCCCGGCACGCGTGCCGCCATCTGTGTGCACCAGGAAGTTCGCATTCGCAAGGTCTTCGGTGGAAATTCGACCAGATTGAAACCAGGACCTCCGGCTTTCCATGGTGTAGTTGACCAGGTAATCGGCTCGAACGTTCCACGCCCGTTGCTGCCAGCAGACCACATCGTCGATGTCACGCGCCGGGCGCCCGCCTGCCTCTTGTGGCTTCGTCCGCCGCTTGGGACAGCTTCGGGCGATCGTTGGAGCTATTATGAAGCGTCTTGGGGCCGTCCTGGCTGGCTCTTGGAAGTTATCCAACCCCCTGGGGCCGTCTTGGGCACCTCTTTACGTGGCCCTGTTTTGTTTCCACCATGCGTCCCCAAATCGGTTCATCCCACCACTTTTGCATCACAGCGACCATGTTCGACAAAAGTGGGCCACCCGCGTCTGTCCCCTGAGGGGCGTTCAACCCGTCCTCGTGGACGTCGTCGAGGTACTCCTGAGCCTCCTCCTGCTATGCGCCGTTTTGTTCTGCATTCCCCTCACCAACAAGCCCCTCACCATCACATCTTCCTCCTCACACCTCACTTACATTCCTCCGCCTTCTCCTCGTCAACCTGCTCCTTCAGTTGCTGCTGATCCTTCTGACACTCCTCCTCCACCTCCTCCTGCTCCCCCTCCTTTTCTTTTTCTTCTTATCATGATTCTTCTTTTTTTTCCTCCTCCTCCTCCTCATCCTCCTTCTCCTCTTCTCCCTTTTCGTCCCCAGCCGCCCCGTCCTCCACATCCTCCTGCACCTCCACGTTTTCCTCCTCCGCCTCTTCCTCCTGTTCTCCCCCTGCGAATCTTGCCCCTGCGAATCCCCCATCTTCAAGTCCCACCTCTGTTTCCACCTGCCCCTCCTGGGCCTCCTCCGGCCTCCCTGAACTTCGTCCTCCCAGCCTCTCCTCCCGGGCCTCCTCCTCCTCCTCCTCCTACTCCTCCTCCTCCGCCTCTTCTTCCCCCGTACCCTCCTCAGCTTTCATTCGTGTACGGTCCTTGTACTTGCTGGCTGGAGCGACCAGGACCAAAGAAAGTTGGGCAGTGGTGCCTGCCCCCTCGGGGGCGTTTATTTGAATAACCACCTTACTGATCCAGGAATGCGCTTGGCACGACGTGGACGAGTGTGCGAATCCTCATTCGAAATCAGCCCATTTCTTTAAACGTCCTTATGGCGGCAACTGATGCACAACCGAGTTATGAGGCAACGGCGAGGCGGCCGTGGCTCCTAGGCTCTGGAAGAACCCTCCCGGCCGGGGCGCCTTAGGCCGCAGCCAAGCCCAGCTTGACCCGGCTGCACGCAAGGGTGACCCTAGGCAAAGAGTGGCAGGGTGACCTTTGGTGCGCGGCTTGAGGGGATCCCGGGGAGGCCCGCCAATCTGTTATTTCAATGCGTGGCCCCAGAGGGGTCCGATCGCTTCCACGGGGCCAGTTTTTCGCCCCCGAACAACTTTTGCAGGTCTCGGGCCCCGATAACGCGCCACCTAAACCAAAATCGTGGAAACAAACAGAATTGAAAAAACAAACATGTTGCCGAACAGACTCGCATCTGTGGACCCGAACCAAACGTGCCCCGCCGAAGGGTCACTCTCACGCAGAGCCGACTCGTTGAGCCCTTGTTGGCGGCGCGCACAAAGAGGGTGAAGGGAGGGGGAAGGCTTCTTAGAAGGGAGCTGCTTCTTAGAAGGCGCTGGCCCTGCACCTAGGGACAAGCCTGCTTCTGAGAAGCCGTTCCCCCCTACCCCCCCCCTCCCCCCCTCTGCGCGTGGCCGACCCGAGCCTCGCGCCCCGCCGCGGGGGCCTGGTCGGCAGGCGCGGAGGGCTCCTGCAGCTGGCGCCTGGTCGGTGTGGATGACGCCGGGGGCTGGGCGTTGCCCTATGGGCGTTGCCCTATGGGCGGAATGGGCGTTGCCCTGTGGGGCGGAATAACTTGCCGTCGCTCGGACGTCCGTCCTTGGCTGCACGTAGGGGGTGGGGGGGGAGGCGGCTTCTAAGGAGGAGGCCGCTTCGTGAAAGTCGTGGCCCTGCATCTGTAGAGAAGGCCCGCGCCTTCTGAGAAGCAGGCTCCTTCGAAGAAGCCTTCCCCCGTCCCCCTGACCCCCTTCTGCGCCTAAACGATGCATTCCACGTGCATGTGTCGGCTCCGTGCGTCTATTCTCTCGTCAGGCGATCCAAGATGCTCCTCGATGGTCCTCTCCGAGGGAAGGATGCACACGTCCGAACGAGATCAAGAGAAGGGGGGGGATAGTCGGCGGGGGGGGGGGGGCAATCAGCTGGCGTAGCTGATTTTCCCCGCGCCTCCCAGCGCCAGCGGCCCAGGGTCAAGGCGAGTGGGCGGGGCTGTAGGAGATGGGGGCACCACTCCCTCGGCCCCGCCAGCCCACTGAACACTGGGGCTGGCCTGGAAGCAAATGGGGGAAAGGCAGTCGCGGAGAAGAACGGAGGGGATGGGCCGGGGGAGGAGCAGGGATCGATGGGAAGGGGGCCCAGACATCCGATGTCTTGCTCTTTTCCACACGGAGCTCCCCACAAGTCCTGGCCCCCTTCCCCAGAGCCAGCTCTTCGTCCCGAGTCGTCTCTTGACGGCCCCAGGGCCCGGCGAGTGCCCCCCGACGCAGAAACTGACAACACCCGTCCGTTGGGTATGTTTTGACGATGCGGGCACGTGTGGCGAGGCGTGGAGGCTCTCAAGACTCGGGCCTCAAGTCGCAGGGCACGGCGAGGCCGCGCGCGGGGACCTCAGGGCCACAAAAAAGGACGACGCGGCAGACGAGGCGGCGACGACGGACGGACTCTGGCACCAGTCGCGGAAAATTCGACCACACGCAAGAGCGACCCTGGGCAAGAGCGACCTTTGCTGCGCGGCTTTATGGGGCCCCGTGGAGACCAAATCCAAGAACGCGTAGCCGAGAAAAGTGGCTGCCAAGCCAGGACAGCGACGGCCGCAGCGCAGCGGGCGGGCGCCGGCCCAGTCAGCGAGCAGGCCACCCCGACTTCCGCCGATACACGGAGCGCATGTCTTTTCCTTTTCTTCAGCAAGCGCATCTTTCGGCGAGGAAGGAGGAGGAGGAAGAGTGAACTCGCATTGGGGGGAGGATGAGAATACGGCGCCCCGACCCGCATTCAAACCCATAACTGGGCGGTCCTGCCTGTTGTCCACGCTGTTGAGGAGGAGGAGGAGGAGGAGGAGGAGGAAGAGGAAGTGGAGGAGGAGGAGGAGGAGGCAAAAGGGGAGAGCGCGACGATCATCCACCCGATCAACTCGTCACTCTGTCCACCGCGGGCTTCAAGAATGGAGCATGGAGCGATACGAATGAACCTCAAGAACGTATGCACGCCCGAGGGGAGGAGACAGAGGAGCAATAAGAAGAGGAGGAGGCGGATGAAGAGGAGGAGTTCATCAATTTACTTGAATTGTTTTTGCTGGACGCACATGCCGCACAGTCGGTGCACATCCATCTGTGCACGGTTGCGCGGGGCAGTGCGGACGACACCGCCCCCCCGAACATGCCCGCACATGTCGTACAGTCCCGAATAAAAACCACATGCATTCGGCAGCGCGGACAACAACGCCCCGCCGCACATACCCCAGAACCGGATTCTAGAAATGAGCTCCGTGTATATGTGTTCCATGCGCAGCCATAAAAAGAGTCGGTCGCTTGCCCCGGAGGCCGAAGTCGAAATGAACACGCCGGGACTACCAAAATCATGTCTTCGGGGATCTGGGCATGGCGAAGGACGGCGGAGGTGCGGGGCGGGAGGGGGTGCGGGGAGGGGGCTCGCGGAGGAGGCGGGCACGAGTCGGCGCCGAGGCCGCGGCCCGCTGCATGTCGCCCTGGCGGGCGCCCTCCCCTCCTCCTTCGCTCTGTGCGGGCTGGCGCTGGGCCCCCGCCCGTTCCTCCCACCCTCTCCTCCCAGCTCTTCTTCCCCCACCCTCTCTCTCTCTCACATGTAATGTTTGTTCTCTCTCTCTGTTTTCCTACGCAAGAGTATATATTATATATATATATATATATATAATATATATATATATATACATACATACATACATTTATACAAATTGACATATACATATACATGTAGATCCACCTATATACGTGGGTCGGTAGGTAGCTAAGTAGGTATGCTCTAGTGAACTGGGCTGGTGTGCCGTTCTGGCGGCTATGTTGCCGCCGTCGCCGCCTCGTCGCCACGCGGCTATGTTGTAGCCGTCGCCGCCCCGTCGCCGCATCGTCGCCGCCCGTTGTGAAGCCCGGTGTGCCGCTCGGGCGGCTATGTTGCAGCCGTCGCTGCCCCGTTGCCGCCTCGTCGCCGCCCATCGTGTGGGCTGGAATGCCGTTTTGGCGGCTAATTAGCCGACGTCGCGGCCACGTCGCCGCCTCGTCGCCGCCCGTCTTCGGGCCTCGCTTACACAGAATACGTTGCACTGCGTAAATTCTCCGTTTCTAAAAGCTGTTCGGATCCCCCCCCCGGGACTGAACGGCCCCCTCTTCGTATTGCAATTTTCTCATGATTCCGCCCTATCGTCAATCCGAAGTCTGAACTCTTACCATCCCAGGCAGGCCGGTATCGCCCCCCCCCTTCTCCCTCTGCCAAAAACACATACGCGCACACTCGTATATCACAAAAGAAGTTTTCAAACATCCTTTGCAAACCATGGGGCGAAGCTCGCGCGCGCGTAGTCGCGCGCGCATGCCGGAATCCATCAACAGCGCTACATTGAGTAACGGGTTCAAAACCGAATGTCCCGAAATCAGGTATAAGAACGCATGGCTACGCAACAAGAAACTCCCCCACAAAACACAAACAACGGCTCTCGCGGTCTTGCGAATTCTACGGACCCCCAATAGGTCATTCAATTGTTAGATATACGTAAGCCTACCCAACGTGCCCCTAACGCGCACAAGTCGAAATCGCAAGAACCCCCATGCGGCGCGTGCTTTCACAAGAACCCCTTGCAAAAAAACTGGACGAAGCGCAAGCGCGCGCCGTCGCGCGCGCATGCCGGAATCCTTTAAACAAAACCTTAGATGGCGTAGGGATTTCAGAACCGAGCTCCTCGAATACATATGTATATATATACATACATACATACATACATACATATAGTTCAACTTTCAGTCAAAGCCTCCGCTCGCGGTCTTGCGATTTCTGGAGAAAGCTCAAGATTCTCAACGTGTTCATCAAATTCGACCAAACTTGCCTCTCGCGCCGCAGCCTTTGCGCGGGGGTTGGGGGGGCACGGCCAGCGTCAAATAATACCATGCGGACCACTTTCGCGCGTCGGCCGCGCGCGCATGTCGAACTCCTTCCGAAACCCTCATCATCGACGCGAAGACGCCGTCATCGTCGTCGGTGTGATAAGCATCGGCGCCGTCACTGCCCGCACCGTCGTCGGCGTCCTCATCGTCGCCAACATCGCTACTATCATCATCGCGTATACTGATGTCGACGTTGCCATGATACCGCGCCCGCCCAAGTCGCCGACTCGCGTTGAAGTGTCCGGCGGGACGAGCCCAGCGGTCAGCGCCACTGCGGCCGCGTCGGTCGCGCCAATGTAACAGGCCGCTTTGCCCACGAACGCGCGCGCTAGCGTGGCCGCGGCGATGCACCAACCGGCGCCGAGCAGTCACCGCAATCGCCGCCGCATGGTGTTGCAAACCTATTTGCGGTGGGTCTGTGGGACGACTGCGCGAGCACTAGGGTTGGTAACTTCAGGTTCGGCAGAAAGAATTGCACCACATATTCTCTTCGCCAAAAGAATATGAAGATCCCTCCCACCCGAACTTAACGGCCCCCCTCTTCGCATTGATGTTTACACCTAAATATGAACTTATACTATGTCAGGCAGGCCGATATCGACCCCCAGTTCCTCAGGCCCCGTTAAAAAGAATACGCGCGCGCACTCGTTTATCACAAATCAGCAGATTTCAGAAACCCCTGGCAAAATATGGGACGAAGTGTGCGCGCGCGTCGTCGCGCGCGCGTGTGCCGAAATCCATCAACAACCATAAGTTGCGTAAGGATTTTGAAATCGCCCTCCAGGGATTTGTTATATATGTATACGCAAAAAGCATGGTCTCGCACAAAAAATCCACCCCCAAACAAAAATGCCGGCGCTCGCGGTCTCGGGACTTATTGCTAACAAAAAACACATGATTTTTACAATGTTCATAACATGCTACCAAACGTGCCTCTGGCGCGCGCGCGCCGGAAACATTCGGACGCCGTCGCGCGCGCGCGCTGTCGCGAGAATCCGCTGCAAAAGCGGGGCGAAATTCACGCGCGCGCGCGTCGTCGCCCGCGCGCGCTGGAATCTTGACACAACCGTAGGTTTCCAAGATTGTCGTAGAGTTCAACCAAAGGGGCCTCTCGCGCCGCATATCAAAATCATTCGAGCCCGCCATTGTCGACGTTGCCGCGTTGCCGTGCCCGCCCAAGTCGAGGACTCGCGTTGAAGTGCCCGCCGGGAAGTGCCCAGCGGTCAGCGCCACCGCGGCCGCGTCGGTCGCGCCGAACTCGCCGGCCGCTGCGCGCGCGAGCACGCGCGGGCTAGCGCGGCCGCAGACGCGCACCAGTCAACGCGAAGCACTCATCGCAATCGCCGCCGCATGGGCACAGGAAACAAAGTCGCGGGTGGGCGGGCGGGATGGGCGCGCGAGCAATGGAGTTCATAATTCACTGCGAATAGAAAAACCGCTGCGCCACATAGACATACATTGCGCCGCATGGGCCGCGCCGCGTAGATTGTACAATTAAGACTGCACCACAACAGTGGCACCGCATATATCCCACAACTTGGATTGAACAACGCGGGCGGGCCCACGTAAACTGCACAACATAGATAGCACCACGCGGATTGCACAACATATTTTCCCTTTGCGGAAAAAAGAACCTCATATACTCCGCGCCCATGGGATTGACTGCCCATTCTGGGGATGTGCAACTTACATATGACGATGCCCCACCGTTCATTCTTAGAATGAGACCCTATCATCCCAGCCAGGCCGGCATCGACTCCCCCCAATCCCTTGCAACAGATGCGATGCGCGCGCTCGTTTATAACATATCATCCACTGGCAACAACCAGTTCGTAAAACAAAATGGGACGAAACGCGCGCGAACACTCCGTCGCGCGCGCATTTCGGAATATTCCGCAACGGTTTCAAGACCGAGTGTCCCAATAATATATATATATATATATATATATGAACACGCGCGACCATATGTTGAAAAGGCTGCGCGCGCCCACTTGCGAATTCTTAAAGGAACCGCGCTCTCTTGCTTATGTCTGTCGCTAGATGCGAACAAGCGGGACTTTCGCTCGCGCATGTTGGAATCAATCGAACGGCCTGGCGCGCGCGCTGGGGGGGCACGATCCGTGTCATGTGAGAACGTGCGGGCCAGTCGCGCCCGTCGGCCGCGCGCGCACGTCGAAATCCTCAAAAACTTTCACGACTGACGCGTGGACACCATCATCGTCACCGGCCTGGTAAGCATCGGAACCATCATTTGCCCTGCAATCATCATCGTCATCGTCGTCACTGACATCGCTGCAATCAGGGCCGTGTTTGCCATTGTCAACGTCGCCACGATACCGCGCCAGCCCGAATCACCGACTTGCACTGAAGTGCCCGCGTGTCAACGCGGCCTGCGAGACACGTTAGGAAGTCCCCAGCTCAGCGGTCAGCACCACCGTGGCCGCGTCCGCCGCGCCATATTAGCTGGCCGCTCTTTGCGCAAATCTGCGCGCGCCGGCGCAGCCGCAGCGATGCGCCAGCCAGCGCCAGGCAGGCATCATAATTGCCGCCTCATGGGGTTTGCAAACGACGTTGCGCGTGGTTGGGCGAGCAGTTGAGAATTCACTGGTGGGCAATTATCAATTACACCACATAAACTGCAGCACGTAGATTGCATCACATAGACTGCATCACGTGGTCGGCACCATATAAATAGCACCACGTAGATTGCATAACCCAGACTGCACCACATGTAGTGCGCAACGTATAATATTGCACAAAATAAAGTCATAACGTAGATTGCACCACATCGTTTGCATCAGGTTGGTGGCACCACGCATATTGCACCACATAAGTTGCACCACATCGTTTGCTTAATCGATATATATATATATATACACATATATATATATAAGTTGTGCACGTATCACACTGTTTGAGGTCCTCGCTGGCTCACATGTGATTGCATGTGCAACTGCATATGCATATGTATATATACCAAGACCCTAGTCATAGATAATTCCCAAGAGATGCTAGCACTTCGGGTCGTTGCTGGTGTTCTACGGAACCGGGCCTGTCTGTCGCTCTGTCGGCTATGTTGCCGCCGTCGCCACCCCGTCGCCGCCTCGTCGCCGCCTCGAAATCTGGGCCTGTCGGTCGGTCTGGCGGCGATGTAGCCGCCGTCGCCACCCCGTCGCCGCCTCGTCACCGCCCGTCTTCTGGGCCTGTCGGTCGGTCTGGCGGCTATGTAGCCGAAGTCGCTGCCCCATCGCCGCCTAAATTGAACAACGTCGATTCCCATTTTTTCTGAAAGAAACTAAAACCTACCACTCCCGAAACTGTAACTATCGCCCCCCCACTGGGGACGCGCAGTTTGCATGCGATTCTGCCCCGTCGCTCATTCCCACCATGAATGCATACTACCCCTGCCGGGCCACATTCGACCCCGCCCAACCATCAAATGCAGCAGAACAATGCGCGCACACTCGTTGATCAAAAGCTATCAAGTTACAAACATCGTTTGCAACAAGTGGGCCGACACGCACACGCGCGCGTCGTCGCCCGCGCATGCCGGAATCCGTCAAACAATCTTAGGCGCGGTACGGATTGAAACGCCGATGCCCCGAACACATAAAGCACACACAGTTTTGAAATATGACGTTCGAAAAGTATCACAGTTTTGAAATATGACGTTTGGAAAGCCTGCGCTTGAGCTTTTGCGAATTCTTAAAGAACCATGCGTTGTTCAATATGTTCATCAAGTGCGATATAACTGGCCTCTCGCCTGCGCGTGTCGAAATCATTCGAACTCACCTGCGCGCGCGCTGGGGGGGTGGGGCGCGATCCGTGCCGAATAAAACCATGCGCGCGACCGTCGGCCGCGCGTGCATGTCGGAATTCTCCCAAACCCTTAATGACCGACGCGTGGCCACCATCATCTTCATCGGCGTGATAAGCATCGGCGCCGCCTTTGGCCTTGCATTGCAGTCGTCATCGTCATCGTCGTCACTAGCATCACTGCAATCATGGTCGCGCCTGCGAAGGTCGACGTCGCCATGATACCGCGCCCGCCCGAATCACCAACTCGCACCGATGTGCCCGCGCGTCAACGCGGCCAGCTAGACGCGCTGGCATGTCCCCAACGGCCGCGTCCGCCGCACCATATTAGCTGGCCGCTCTTTGCGCAAATTGTCGCGCGCCGGCGCGGCCGCAGCGATGCGCCAGCCAGCGCCAGGCAAGCATCATAATTGCTGCCTCATGGGTTTTGCAAACGACGTTGCGCGTGGTTGCGCGAGCAGTTGAGAATCCCACCAGCCCTTTGGGCGTGAGTGGTTTAGAGAGCCCCCTCTTTCCTCAACCCCCCAACCCCCCTTCTTCCCCTTCGGGGAGGGGTTTACCCCTCCCCCTACCCCCTCCCCCTGGGCCTGGACAGGGAGTCCCGCGGGTGGTCAGGGGGGTCTTTTTCGACGCCTGGGAGGGCCAAAAAATGACGACCCTCACGAGGATTCTGGCCCCGACGGGGGGGCGCTCTTGTAGCCCCCTCCTCTTCTATGAAGCCAAAATCCTTGCTTTTACTAGGGTTTTGGCCCCATTTTGGCCTCCCGAGGGGGCCGCGCTCATTTTCCTTCATAGCAAAATCATTGATTTTACGAGGGTTTTGGGCTCATTTTGTCCTTCTCAGGGGGTGGCGCTCATTTGCGCTTCTGAGGAGGTCGCACGAGGGAGGCCCCCAAGAGGCCCCAAGATGCCCCCAAGAGGCCTCCAGGAGGCCCCCAAGAGGCCACCAAGAGGCCCCCAAGAGGCCCCCAGAGGCTCCCAACAGGCTCCCAAGAGGCCCTCACGAGGCCCCCAGAGCCCCCAAGAGGCTCCCAAGAGGCCCCCAAGAGGCCCCCAAGAGGCCCCCAAGAGGCCCCAAGAGGCCTCCAAGAGGCTCCCAAGAGGCCCCACGAGGAGCCCGAACGACTCACACCAGGACGAGGGGCCCGAACGACTCACACCACGAAGAGCCCGAACGACTCACACCACAAGGAGGGGCCCGAACGACTCATACCAGGACGAAGCGCCCGACCGACTCACACCACGAGGAGCCCGAACGACTCACACCACGACGCGGGCCTCGAACGACTCACACCACGAGGAGCCCGAACGAGTCACACCAGGAGGAGGGGCAGCGCTCATACAAGCCCCCCAAGAGGGCCCCCAGAGGTCCACCAGATGGCCCCAAGAGGTCCCCAGATGGCCCACAGGAGGTCCCCAGGAGGCACCACGAGGCCTCCATCAGGCCCCCAAGATACCCCCAAGAGGTGCCCAAGAGGCCCCAAGAGGCGCCGAAGACGCCCCAAGAGGCCTCCGAGCGGCTTCGAAAAGACATATACTACTACTTCTTCTCCTACGATTCGTACTACTTTTACTACTAGTACTACTCATACTCGTTTGACTACATCATCTCGTACTACTACACCTACAACTACTCTTACGACTACTACCATATCTACTCGCACTACTATGAGTCCTACTACTACTAGAACTACTACCACTACTACTACTACTACTACTACTACTACTACTACTACTACTACTACTACTACTACGACTACTACTACTACTACTACTACTACTACTGCCACTACTACTATTACTACTACTACTACTACTACTACTACTACTACTACTACTACTACTACTACTACTACTACTACTACTACTACTACTACTACTACTACTACTACTACTACTACTACTACTACTACTACTACTACTACTACTACTACTACTACTACTACTACTACTACTACTACTACTACTACTACTACTACTACTACTACTACTGCTACTCGTACTAGTACTACTACTACCACTATCACTACTTATTACTACTACCACAACTTCCATATAGACCACTGCTCTAGTGACTGCCTCTGTTACTCAGGCAACTCGTGCGACGACGACGTTGACGACTACGTTTGCTACTACCGTTGATACTGGACATACCACTACTACTACTACTACTACTACTACTACTACTACTACTACTACTACTACTACTACTACTACTACTACTACTACGACTACTACTACTACTACTACTACTACTACTACTACTACTACTACTACTACTACTACTACTACTACTACTACTACTACTACTACTACTACTACTACTACTACTACTACTACTACTACTACTACTACTACTACTACTACTACTACTACTACTACTACTACTACTACTACTACTACTACTACTACTACTACTACTACTACTACTACTACTACTAACTACTACTACGACTACTACTACTACTACTACTACTACTACTACTACTACTAACTACTACTACTACTACTACTACTACGACTACTACACTACTACTACTACTACTACTACTACTACTACTACTACTACTACTACTACTACTACTACTAGTCCCACCAGCCCTTTGGGCGTGAGTGGTTTAGCGAGCTCTCTCTGTCCTCAACCCCCCTTCTTCTCCTTCGGGGAGGGGTTTACCCCTCCCCCTACCCCCTCCCCCTGGGCCTGGAGAGGGAGCCCCGCGGGTCGCCAGGGGAGTCCTTTTGGACTCCTGGGAGGGCCAAAAAACGACGACCCTCACGAGGATTCTGGCCCCGACAGGGGGGGGGACACTAAAAAAAACATCCTCTTCGTTGAAGCCAAAAACATTGATTTCACGAAGGTTTCGGCCCCATTTTGGCCTCCTGAGGGGGCCGCGCTCCTCTTCCTTCATAGCAAAATCATTGATTTTACGAGGGTTTTGGCTCCATTGTGTCCTTCTCAGGGGGTGGCGCTCATTTGCGCTTCTGAGGAGGTCGCAAGAGGCCCCACGATGGCCCCAACAGGCCCCCAGGCCCCCAAGAGCACTCCAAGAGGCACCCAAGAGGCACCAAAGAGGGCCGAAGAGGCACCCAATAGGCCCCCAAGAGGCCCCCAAGAGGCCCCAAGAGGCCCCAAGAGGCCCCCAAGAGGCCCCCAAGAGGCCCCCAAAAGGCCCCCAAGAGGCCCCAAGAGGCTCCAAGAGGCCCCCAAGAGGCCCCACGAGGAGCCCGAACGACTCACACCAGGACGAGGGGCCCGAACGACTCACACCACGAAGAGCCCGAACGACTCACACCACAAGGAGGGGCCCGAACGACTCACACCAGGACGAGGCGCCCGAACGACTCACACCACGAGGAGCCCGAACGACTCACACCACGACGCGGGCCCCGAACGACTCACACCACGAGGAGCCCGAACGAGTCACACCAGGAGGAGGGGCCCGAACGACTCACACCAGGATGAGGGGCCCGAACAACTCACACCACGAGAAGCCCGAACGACTCACACCAGGACGAAGAGCCCGAACGACTCACACCACGAAGAGCCCGAACGACTCACACCAGGAAGAAGGGCCCGAACGACTCACATCAGGACGCGAAGCCCCAAACGACTCAAATCACGAGGAGCGCTTTCTCTCCCTCCTCCTCCGCCTCGTCCTTCTCCCGCTCCCCCCACAAGGAGGATGTACAAGGAGGCGGGAGGAAGGAGGAACAGGGGAGAAATGCGGGGCCAAGCGGACACACGCCTGAAAAACACGACTGTCGGCATGCTTCGCGAGAGTTGCTGCTGTGAGATGGGCTGGTGGGGACACGCGAAGCGTAAAGAATTCACTGGTGGGCAATTGTCAACTGCACCACATAAAGTGCAGCACGTAGATTGCATCACATAGACTGCATCACGTGGTCGGCACCATATCAATAGCACCACGTAGACTGCATAACCCAAACTGCGCCACATGTAGTGCGCAACGTATAATATTGCACACAATAAAATGCACAACATAGATTGCACCACATCGTTTGCATCAGGTTGGTAGCGCCACGCAGATTGCACAACGTAGGTTGCACCACATCGATTGCACAATCGATAAGCATATATATATAGCATATATATATATATACACATAAGTTGTGCACGTAACACACTGTTTGGGGTCCTCGCTGGCTCACATGCATTTGCATGTGCAACTGCATATGCTTATGTATATACGCCACTACACTAGTCATAGATAATGCTCAAGAGATGCTAGCACTTCGGGCCCTTGCTGGTGTTATACGGAACCGGGCCTGTCTGTCGTTCTGTCGGCTATGTTGCCGCCGTCGCCACCCCGTCGCCGCCTCGTCGCCGCCTCGAAATCTGGGCCTGTCGGTCTGGCGGCGATGTAGCCGCCGTCGCCACCCCGTCGCCGCTTCGTCGCCGCCCGTCTTCTGGGCCTGTCGGTCGGTCTGGCGGCTATGTAGCCGAAGTCGCCGCCCCATCGCCGCCTAAATTGAGCAACGTCGATTCCCCTTTTTCTGAAAGAAATTAAAACCTACCACTCCCGAAGCTGTAACTATCGCCCCCCACTGGGGACGCGCAGTTTGCATGCGATTCTGCCCCGTCGCTCATACCCACCATGAATGCATACTACCCCTGCCGGGCCACATTCGACCCAGCCCAACCATCAAATGCAGCAGAACAATGCGCGCACACTCGTTGATCAAAAGCTATCCAAGTACAAACAACCTTTGCAACAAGTGGGCCGACGCGCACACGCGCGCGTCGTCGCTCGCGCATGCCGGAATCCGTCAAACAATCTTAGGCGTGGTAAGGATTGAAACGCCGATGTCCCGAACACATAAAGCACACACAGTTTTGAAATATGACGTTTGGAAAGCCTGCGCTTCAGCTCTTGCGAATTCTTAAAGAACCATGCGTTGTTCAATATGTTCATCACGTGCGATATAACTGGCTCCTCGCCCGCGCATGTCGAAATCATTCGAACTCACCTGCGCGCGTGCTGGGGGGGTGGGGCACGATCCTTGCCGAATGAAGTCATGCACGCGACCGTCGGCCGCGCGTGCATGTCGGAATTCTCCCAAACCCTTAATGACCGACGCGTGGCCACCATCATCTTCATCGGCGTGATAAGCATCGGCGCCGCCTTTGGCCTTGCATTGCAGTCGTCGTCGTCATCGTCGTCACTAGCATCGCTGCAATCATGGTCGCGCCTGCGAAGGTCGACGTCGCCATGATACCGCGCCCGCCCGAATCACCAACTCGCACTGAAATGCCCGCGCGTCAACGCGGCCAGCTAGACGCGCTGGGATGTCCCCAGCGGCCAGCGCCACCGCGGCCACGTCGGTCGCGCCACACTAAGTGGCCGCTCGTCGCGCGAGCTTGCGCGCCAGCGCAGCCGCAGCGATGCGCCAGCCAGCACCAATGGGTCAACGCAATTGCCGCCGCATGGGTTTTGCAATCCAAGTTGCGGGTGGGTGGGTTGCATGATTGCGCGAACAAAAGAGTTGACATCTTCAAACTCGGCAGGGTGAGTTGCACTGCGTGTGAGCGCAACATAGAGTGCCCCACGCAAATGGCACCACATGGATTGCACAACGTGGACTGCACCACATTGATTGTACAACATAGGTTGCGTAACGTAGATTGCTCCCATGGAACGCACCGCAGATGATGCACTCAGAGCTTGCAACACGTAGTTTGTACCACATAGAGACTCCCACAAAAGTTGCACCACATCGGCTGCACCACTCAGATTACACCACCAACACTCCACAACATAGATTTCTCCACATAGATTTCAATTCATACATGGCTACAACACACACTGTTTTTGGGCCCGCGCTGGATAACATAGATGTTTCTGGCATGGGAGCGCGACCGCTGAACCGCACCACGGTGCGACTAGCACAGTAGCGTGCAAAACGGCGACGCCAGTCAGGGAAGAAGGCAACCCCGAGTTATAATAATTACGATGCAAGTGTGACAGGCCTGAGGGGAAGTCCAAGAAGACAAGGACAAAGGGGAGACGCGGACAATGGCAAACAAGTCCGATCCCTTGACGATCCGTGAGGAAACGATCGACCGAAGCATCGGGACCCTAAGATAAATCCATACATCGCGACGCCCGAAGACAAGGCGCGCGAAGGCGAGATATCTCTCCAAACGTGGTGACTGAAACGGAAGCCGAAGAAGAGACAAGCATCCATAGAAATTTGCGACTGCCGGAGCTGAAACCGCCCCAGGCCCACCTGCATGGCTGACAGCGACTGCTGCCAATGCGAGCATAGCCAAGACAGAAGACAAATGCCACAACAGTGCTGACAGAAGTGCACTCGGCGAGTGCAGGGGCGTGCCCTCGAAGCGGGCCAGCACACAAGACCCGGTGAACGCTCCTCGCCAATACCACGGCTACCAGCGGCGCTCTGAAGGGCAACTTGGCCACTGAATGATCCTCCCAATGGAGGGAGGGGCGAAGGGGAACGAGGTAAAGGAGAGAAGGAATGGAGGTGATCCAAAACGCAACGCGCCGCAATTGGATGGCACAACCCGCCGGCACCACACAGGTGACGCGGGAGCGGAGGATCGACCAGCGGCTGGTCCGACGTGAAGACAGGGCATGCAACACAAACAAAGAGCGTGCAAGGGGGTGTCCTTCGGCGGCGAGCTGGCCCAAGTGCCACGGCCTCGCAGCCGTGGAGTGGAAACATAGGGCGGGCTTCACTCACCACTGGGGATGGCCCACGCTGTACAAGTGCACGCACGCGTCAGCGCATGAAAAGACAAACTCGAAAACAAGCGTACGAAGGGCAACCCCGGGGGTGAGCTGGTCCCTGCGCCACAGCCCCGCAGCCCCAGAGTGGAGGCAGAGGGCGGGCCTGCACACCGGTGGCGACAGCTCATGCTATACGAAAACACGTAGTTTTGACACGGAAAGCAGGCGCACCGCGACGACGACAGACGGAGACGCGACAGGACGGCCACGACAGAGAGGGGCGAACGAGGACAAGGCGACCGACGCGACGAGGGGAGGGGAGGAGGGGAGGGAGGAGGGTCAACCTGCGCGGCTAAGCCTGGATGGTGCTGACAAGGGAATCCGTATCAACCCCGTCCTTCGCCATCGAGGCGACGAGCAGGCCAGAACTGATGGCGCCAGGCGACTCCAATGACCATGTTCCTAGCAACCTCTGCAAGCACACCAAGGTTGTGCCGCACATCCTCACACCATCGTCGGCTGGAAACTCGTCCTGGCACTGCGTCTTGCAATGCAGCCCAAACGAGGCCGTGCCGGCCTGGCAGGCGGCGTAGCAGCAGTGGCCGATCTTCTCCGCGTAGACGTCGGTCTCGCAGATGGCAACCAGGGCTCTGTCGGGGATAGGCTGCTAGCGCCCGCGCTGTCCGCCTTGCCGGCGACGGCGCGCTCGAGCCCGCCCGCGGTGCCAGCGCAGTGCACCTCCTGCAGCAGCTTCTCGGGCTCCTGCATGGGCTCGGGGAAGCACGGCTGCTCGTCGTTCCAGTGAGAGCCCTCGGGGCAGATGGTGGGGCGCTTCTTCTTCATCGCCTCCTGGGCCTTCCATCACATGTCGCCCTCGACTCTCTGTCTCTGAATTCCAGCACCGTCTCCCTCAGGCTGTCGATCACGCCGTCGAGGGTCCCGATGATGAGCTCGTACGTCTCGTCGCTCCGCAGAACTCTGGGCAGCACCTGGTCCAGGACCCCCCTGAGCGCGAAGTCCTCGATGCCATGCGCCTCCTGGCTGGTCCCGAAACCTTCCCAGCTGGCGCCCACCGCGCCCAGAAGGTCGCCCGCTGCGACCAGGTACATCGCCGCCTCCTGCGCGATCTCGTGAGGGAAGAACCGCACGGCGCCGTCGCTCAACAGCACGAGGATGTCGAAGATGGTGATGGCCATGGGCACCGCGTCGGGGCGGCCCTCCTCCTGGAAGTTTCAGTGATGTTACCCTGGGTGACCGGGGTGGTGTTCACAGCGGTCTCGAAGACCAAGTAAGCGGTCGCGTTGCCGCACTGCTCCCGAAACGGCTCGCTGATGGCGTCCAGAAGCCCCTTGCCAAGGGCGTCGGGGCCTGCTCGACCTCCAGCGGTTGCATCATGAAATGCCCACGGCCCGCAACACCGCCGACAAGCTCTGCTGCACCGTGGCTGCGATCCGCGCAGGTTCGGCCTGGCGCTTCTGCAAGCACTGGGCGATCTGGGTGTCCCCGTGCAGCAGCTGCAACGGGGCGGCCGGGCTCTGCGCCGCACGCGTCAGCAGCCGCAGCTCCGTGGAGTGGGCCAGGAGATAACGCTCGGCCGGCGCCTCCGGGCGCCGCGAGCAGCAGCGCCACGGTCGCGAGGAAGGCCGGCGCCATCAGCGCCATGCGGGGCAGAGAAACATGAGAGGCCATGTGGGGGCGCGTCGGAAGAAAACACGCAAACACACAGACACCGTTTGTCATTACCATTTTTCTTCTTCTCCTTCGATAACGGAAGTCTAATCAAACAAATAGTTTGGGCCAGCCCTCGTCTTGAGCCAAACGTACGTGTATCTACGTATATTTATATTCGTATGTATATATCCCGCCACTGTGCGTATCCTGTCTTTGCTCCCATTCTCTCCCGCTCCCGTTTACTCGCCTCCCCGCCCCCCCCAAAACGTTCTCCGCCTCCTCTCCGCAACCTCGTTGTCCTTCCTCCTCCTCCTAGTTCGCCTGTAAGCCTCCTTCTTGTGGAGGACTGAGAACCTCATCTAGCAAAGCGCCCTTTCGCGAAAGCTGCTGGGTGGCCCTCTACCAATGCGCCCGACACCACATTCCGAGTGCACGTGGGAGGAATAGCTAATCGACGTCCAAGAAATCGAGCCACGTCGACTCGAAAACTGACAGGACTGCACCAGCACACTGCGGATGCCAATGCCGTGTGAGCCGGTGCAGAATTCCTGTGGACTTGCCCGGTCAGGCGCTCTCCGAATGCCCAATCCTCCGGGGAGACAAGGAGGTTAGGCGCGTCCGCGGGGCGCCTCCTGCCTCGAGATGCGAACAAGGTACATGAAATCCGATGTCTTGACTGCTTCGGTGCGGCCCCCCCGAGAACTTCCCCCCCGTGGGGCCAGCGTTTCGCCACGAGGAGGTCTCTGAGGGCTGCCGGGCCCGTGGAGGCGGGGGCCCCTTGGCGCTTCAAAACGGCCAAACGGGACCCCTTGGCCCTTCAGTGAGCGTCGTTGGTTCTCACTGCTATGGACTGGACCCGGCCCCTGGGTGGGGATAGATGCTGTATCCTTCGGGCTTCGCCCGCTCTCTCCCCCCTGGGGGGGGATGGGCTGTTGGGGCTGAGATGCGATTCCCCAGCGTCGTGGACAAAACACATATCCGTATCCGCGGCCTCGGTGTCCGGGCCCCTGGGCCGCGACCCCGAAGATACGGGGCGTTTTGTCGCGCATGCACCGCGCGGAACGTATCCGTGCGTCCGAGCATTCGCGGGAACCATGTTCAATCAAGTTGGACACGTTTGAGAGTTATCGCGGCCGCCAGGCCAGACCCCACAACGTCACCTCCCACCATCGGCACGGCCCAAACGGGGGGTGGGCACAGGGTGTCAGGGCCTCCCGGCATATGCCCCGCTATCGCAACCTTGAGACCGCCGTGTTGTGCTTCGACCTCGTCCTGTACAGCGTCTTGTTTTTGCTTGCTCGACTGTTCATGAAGTACATCGTGTCGCGAGGACCTAGCCATTCTGGCCGCATTGGGTCGCAACACGTTCTGGAGCCAGGCGGGGCAGCAAAGAAACCAAGCTGCGGGATAGCAGCTTGAGAGCTCTCTCGGTTCACCGTACCCCCGTCCTCCAATCCAGCCAGGCCGAGTATGTTCGGGGATAAAATAAGGCAGCGATTCGCAGTGGCTGGAAAGTGAACGCGCCGAAACATTGGCAAGGATACTCGACCGTGCCATCGAACTGTGGGCCTCCTCCGCCCTGACGCGGGCAAGGAGAGCAGCCACGCACTGCTTGTGTGCGCGGGGCGCCCTTGGAGGGGCTGATTTGGTGTGGACTCGGTTGGGGAACGCGGATGAGGAGGACGAGGAGCAGCAGGAGGCAGGAGGCAGCGCGCCGTCGTCGCCGCTTCTCTCCGAGCCCAGCGCAGAGAAGCCAGCGCAGGCCGAGCGCGCACAGTAGCCGCGAGCCGGATGGCAAGACTTGGCCGCCTGTCGGCCCCACGGAGGGGAAGAACCCTCCACCACTTCGCGGGGCACGCACCCAGGAAAAATGCCCAGGGCGGGCCAACGACTGGAAATGGGTAGAGGAGGGGGGGAGGAGGATGGGGAGGAGGAGGGAGGAGGGGGAGGGGAATGACGACAAGGACAACGAAGATGATGACGACGACGACGACGACGACGACGACGACGACGACGACGACGGCGACAGCGGCGACGCCGGCGACGGCGACGACGACGACGACGACGGCGGCGGCGACGGCGACGGCAACGACGATGACGACACCTTCCAGGCCGCTACCCAAGGCCGCCGAACGCCTCCGAGGGCTTCTCATCCGAGTGGGTTGTTCGGGGCATGAGTTGGGCCTCCGGCGGCCTCCTCGGGGCGATCCGGGCAGAAGCTGTTGGAGAAGATCCTGGGGCGAAGAAGATCCCCAGATGACCGACGAAA
>CAUYUJ010018615.1:891761-1051761 GCA_963575745.1 Prorocentrum cordatum
GTAGTAGTAGTAGTAGTAGTAGTAGTTAGTAGTAGTAGTAACGTAGTAAGTAGTAGTCGTAATGTGGTGGTTGTAGCAGTAGTATATAGCAAGTAAGTAAGTAGTAGTAGTAGTAGGAGTATGTAGTGCGTAGTAGTATTAAGTCGTAGTAGTAAAGTAGGTAGTAGTAGTTAGTAGTAGCATAGCATACAGTAGCAAGTAGCCAGTGGCAGCAGTAGTCGCAGCATTAATAATAGTAGTAATAGTAATAGTAGTAGTAGTAGTACTAATAGTAGTAGTAGTAGTAGTAGTAGTAGTAGTAGTAGTAGTAGTAGTAGTAGTAGTAGTAGTAGCAGTAAGTAGTAGTAGCAGTAAGTAGTAGTAGGAGTAGTAGTAGTAGTAGTAGTAGTAGTAGTAGTAGTAGTAGTAGTAGTAGTAGTAGTAGTAGTAGTAGTATGTATTAGTAGTATAGTAGTACTAGTAGTACTAGTTAGTACTAGTATGTAGGTAGGTAGAGTAGTATAGTAGTAGTAGTAAGTAGTAGTAGTAATTAGTCTTGTTGAGAAGTAGTAGTAGTAGTAGTAGTAGTAAGTAGTATAGTAGTAGTTAGTAGTAGTAGGTAGTAGTAGTAGTAGTAGTAGTAGTAATAGTAGTAGTAGTAGTAATAATCGTAGTAGTAGTAGTAGTAGTAGTAATAGTAGTAGTAGTAGCAGTAGTAATATCGCGAAACGTATCATTAGTAGTAGTGGTAGTAGTAGTAGTAGCCGTAGTAGTCGTAAATATAGTTGGTATGGCAGTAGTAGTGGTAGTAGTAGTAGTAGTAGTAGTAGTAATAGTAGTAGTAGTAGTAGTAGTAGTAGTAGAGTAGTAGTAGTAGTAGTAGTAGTAGTAGTAGTAGTAGTAGTAGTAGTAGTAGTAGTAGTAGTAGTAGTAGTAGTAGTAGTAGTAGTAGTAGTAGTAGTAGTAGTAGTAGTAGTAGTAGTAGTAGTAGTAGTAGTAGTAGTAGTAGTAGTAGTAGTAGTAGTAGTAGTAGTAGTAGTAGTAGTAGTAGTAGTAGTAGTAGTAGTAGTAGTAGTAGTAGTAGTAGTAGTAGTGGTAGTAGTCGTAGTAGTAATACCACTAGTAGTAGTAGTAGAAGGAGGAGGCGGAGGAGGAACCGTTCGCGGCAACCACGGCCTTGCACCAATGCGAGGGTGAATCTCTGAGATCCGGCGGCTCTGGAGGATGTTCTGGGCTCCGCAGCCTTCTCAGAGCGTCCTGGACGCTCTGAGAGCAGATCAATCCTCGTGCCAGCCCGCTCCGAAGAAGGCAGACGAAGGGGAGAGAAAAGGAGGGGGGCAGACGATAGCCAGGGAGGGAAGCGGAGGAAAGGAGAGGGAAGCGGGGGAGAAGGACGCCGGATTCGTCTCGCACTTGGCCTAAGTCGGCCTCACTGTCTTGTTTGGCCAGGACGCAACTAGCAACGTACTTCATGTTCGATCCCCAAAGAACGCAAGTGGGAGGGGTGAGGGCTGAGGGAGGGTGAGGGGCAACGATAGAGGGGGACTGGCATAGGGGAGCGATGCATCGACCTGGAATGGGCGATACCTCACCCATAGATCGGCGATAGGCCTCCGATAGCGAATCCGCACCTTCATGGGCCGCTTGGGGCTATCGGGCCCCTATCGGCGATCAGTGGGCGATTGCGGGTCGATGCATCCCCCCTATTGAAGGGGCCCTGGGACGCACAAATAAATACACACAAAAAAAAGATCCCCCTATATTTTCCCATATTTTCTGGATTTTTGTCTTCCCCCCCACTTCCCATATTTTCCCATATCTTCCTGGGAGTGGACGATTAATTGTGTTTGTGTGTGTTTTGCCCCTCCTGACCTATGCCTATCCCCCCCTATTGTTGCCCCCGAGAGGGGCCCTCCTCGGGTGACGCCCTGTGGCCAGCAGCACAGCACCGGCCACGGTGGCTCTGGGCCCGCCGCGAGGGGAGACGCAGGCGCTGCAGGGCTAATCTGCGCGCGCGCCCACCGCGCGCCCCCCCCCCTCCTCCTCTTCCTCCTCCTCCCTCCCTCCCTCCCTCCCTCCCTCCCCCCCGCCCGCCCGCCCGCCCGCCCGCCCGCCCGCCCGCCCGCCCGCCCGCCCGCCCGCCCGCCCGCCCGCCGCCCGCCCCGCCCGCCCGCCCGCCCGCCGCCCGCCCGCCCGCCCGCCCCCGCCCGCCCTCCCGCCCCCCCGCCGCCCCGCCCGCCCGCCCGCCGCCCCGCCGCCCGCCCGACGACGACGACGACGCACAGCTGCGCGGCAGCTGGGCGTCGAGGCACCAGCTCGGCTACCGGGGGCCGCTCGCCTCACTTGCCGCCCTTGCCCCGGTAGCCCTTCCCGCCGCCCTTGCCTCTGCCAGGGTCGACCAGGTTGGCCGCCAGGTCGTGCTCCACCCCGAGCGCCAGCAGCGCGTGCAGCAGCGCTCTCGGGAAGTGGGCGATCGGCTCCCCCTGCTCGGCGCCCGAGGCCTCCGCCGTGTAGCCGGTCGCTGGGCGGCGGACCGCCCTGGCGGAGTCCGCCTGCAACGCCAGCCTCCTCCGGGTCAACTCGCCGGCTTCGTTGCGGAGGCGCTCCGCCTCGAGGCGATCGTCCTCAGCGCGCCCGCCAGGCGTCGAGGCACTGGCTGCGATGAGGAGCCTCGCGGCCTCCCTCTTCAGAAAGCTCGGGCGTTCCCGCGCCGGGTCGGGCGCGTCCCTGCGCCGCGCGCCGGGGGCAGCCGCGTCGAGCGGCGGGAGGTCGACCGCCTGCAGGTCGCATTCGAGAGAGCTCTCACTTCACACTATCTCTCGCCGAGCGTCGAGGCTCCGGCACTCCTCAGAGACATCAGCCCATGCCCCCCATCCCCCTCAGAGGTCCTGGAGAACCGAAATCCCACCAGCCCTCTGGGCGTAGGTGGTCTAGGGAGTTTCTCCTTCCAGTCCCCTAACCCCCCCCTCGGGGATCGATGCATCCCTCCCCCGTACCTCCACCCCCGGGGCCTGGGCGAGGGCCGAGACCGTTCCAGGAGAGCTTCAGGGAGCCCGAAATTTTCTCCACGATGGCTTTAGCCAGCCCCTGATGCCCCCACATGGCCCCCAAGATGCCCCCAGAAACCCCGTGAACGCTCAGAGGCGGTCCGAGAGGTGTCCCAAATTTCCAAGGGAGGCCCACCAAACGCCAAAAACCTTCACAAACATATGACAATTCGTTGCTTGTTGCATTCTCGGCTCTTCGCTTCCGATGATTGTCTGAAGCCTTGAGCGAGCTCCCAGAGGGCCCAAGAGGGTCCCCGCAAACGCCCAACAGAGCCCCAAGACGGCCCCAAGAGCGCCAAAGGGGATCCAGGACGGGTCCACGAGACGATGCCTGGGGCTTCTCAAAGGGGGGATTCAGACCCCCCTCTTCTCCCATCGATATCCTCCAAAATGGCACCCAGAGAACGCTCCGCAGGCTCCCGAGAGCGCCCCAAGATGGCCCCGCGATGCGCCCTGGCGGCCCCGAGAGGCACCCGAGGAGCCCCCCAGAAACCCCCGAGAATCCCCCAAGCGGCCTGGGCGGCCCCGAGAAGCACCCGAGAAGCTCCCAAGAGGCACCCAATTACTTCTCCCTCTGCCCCCTTGTCCCCCTTTTCCTTCTCCTCCTCCTCCTCCTCCTCCTCCTCCCCCTCCTCCTCCTCCTCCTCCTCCTCCTCCTCCTCCTCCTTCTCCTCCTCCTCCTCCCCCTTCCGGCCCCTCCGCCCTTCCTCCCCCTCCGCCCCCTCCTCTTCCCCCTCCTCCACCTCCGTCTCCTCCTCCTCCTCCTCCTCCTCCTCCTCCTCGTCCTCGTCCTCGTCCTCGTCCCTCGTCCTCGTCCTCTCCTCCTCCTCCTCCTCCTCCTCCTCCTCCTCCTCCTCCTCCTCTTCCTCTTCTTCCTCCTCCTCTCCCTCCTCCTCCTCCTCCTCCCCCTGTCCTGCCTCATCCACGCAGTCCTCGTGTGAACGATGCGAGCCGTCCCCCTCTTTGCCCCTATACTTCCCTGATCGTATCAAGTATCCGGGTCGTCCCAGATGGGCGGGGGGATGCGATGCTTCCCAATCTTCTCGATTGCGGCCTGGAGTCGCCTGCCGACGGCGTCGTTGTAGGCGTCCACGAACTCGGCCGGGCAGCCGCCCGTCTGGATGAGCACGTTGAACCATGCCTCCCCGCCGAAGGTGCGGTCGCAATGGGTCTTGCATATGGGCCTCGCCGCGCGGCTTATCACGGGGGGCCCCGACGGGGCCGCGAGTGCGACTGGCTGCCACCCGCCAGCGCGCCTGTCCTGGACGTGGAGCCAGTAGTAGCCATCCGGTGACTGCGACCATTCCTGGAAATCCGCCACCGTGCCCCTGGCGCGTTGAGGCGTGCTGGAATGCCAGGTGCTGCCTGGTTTCTGCAATCTTCTGAGGGAGCCCCCCCCCCGCCGCGCGTCCAGCTGCATGGATCGCCCCCCCTTCCCGAGGCTCTGTCGGCGCCCAGACACGCTCATGGCGCTCTCCAACGCCTCCAAGACGGCCAACATGGCTACTAAGACGGACCTGGGAGGTCACCACAGACGCAAAGAGGGGCCCAGATGCCTCCATCACTGCCTGAGAGGCCCAAAAGAAGCCCCAAGAGCGCTCCAAGACGACCCCGTTGAGGGCCCAAGGAGGCAAAATTCATTGAATTCCATGGTGTTGTCCACTGTTGTTCAAGAGCTTCCGGCGCTCCAGGGCGGCCCCCGGGGCCCCAACGACCGCCCCATGTCGGCCCACGAGGCCTCCAAGAGTGCCCCAAGACGGCCCAAGAGCGGCTCAGAACGGCCCAAGAGGCGCCCAAGACAGCCCAAGAGAGCCCCAAGACGGCCCCAAAAGGGGCCCAAGAGTGGGACCACGACCCGAAATTTCGAGCTTACCGCCCGGAGAGGCCCCCAGGAGGCAGGCCTCCAAGAAACCCCAGCAGGCTCCCAAGAAGTCTCCAGTAGACCTGGAAGAGGCCCCCAGACGGCCCCCAGGAGGCCCCCAGAGGCCTTCAAGAAGCCCCGAAGAGGCCCCCAAGAGGCCACCAGGAGGCCCCCGAGAGGGTTCAAAGATGTCTCCATCAGGCCCCCAGGAGGCCTCCCGCGATATCCTCGCGATCATCATCGTCATCATCATCATCATCATCGTCGTCGCAGTCCTCACCGTCATCATCATCATCATCACCATCATCATCATCATCATCGTCGCCGTCGTCATCGTCATCATCACCAGCATCATCATCATCACCAGCATCATCATCAGCGCCATCAGCATCATCATCGTCGTCATCATCATAACCATAAGCACCATCGTCACCATCGTCGTCGTCGTCATCATCATCATCATCATCATCAGCATCACCATCATCATCAGCATCATCATCATCATCGCTCTCATGTTGATCATCTCTCGCGAAGGCGGCCTCTGGAGCCCCCATCGAACGAGAACCGCCGAGCATGCTGGAGTGGCACGGTGGCGGGACTTGCCGCAAGCAGCTGGATAGAAGTACTTGCTCCTCCTCGCCAGCGCGGCGTCGAAGACCACATAGCGACAGCCGTCGGCGGCTCGAGGCGCAACAATGGCTCGGCCTGCGCCGATGACGGACTTGAGCGCCTCCCCGGGCGTCGAGGCATCAACTCCAAGCTCGCGGGCCTCGGCCTTCGCCGCCTCGACGCGCGCGCGGAGCACGCGCTCGATAATGGGCGTCCTCTCCCCGGGAGAGAGCACCGGGTAATACCTCAGAGAGCCCGCTCTCTGCTCGACGACCAGGTGGGACATCAGCGCCTGACGTCGCCGGGGGCACACGGCGGCCGACGCGCCAGCTGCGGCCTCTGAGTCCTGGGAGGACGCAGGGCCGAAGTGGCCGCTCCTACGACGGCGGCCTCGCGCTCCTCCGCCTCGGCCCCGTCGAGCGCGTCGAGAGGCTCCGCGATGGCGTCGAGGGTGCCCGCGATGGCGTCGGCCGTCGGGACGCTGCCGACATTGCCTGCCACCTCGTCGGGGGACCAGTCGCAGGCCTCGCCTTCCTGGCGCGCCGACCCCGCTGGAGAGGTATCGGAGATCTCCCTGGCGGGCGACGGGGGGCGGCTCTCGGAGATCTCACTGGCGGGGGACGGGTCCGGGCTGTCGGGCTGGGTCGGAGATCCGCTGGTGTCGGGTCGGGCGAAAGGGGGGGATAGCAAAGGGGGGGTTTGAGAATCAGCTCACGTAGCTGATTTTCCCGGCGCCTCCCGGCGCCGGAGGCGGCCATGTATCGAGGAATCGGGCTCCTCGGTGAGGCCGAAACCAGCTGCATGCAGCAAATTCCGTAACCCCCCCTTTCCCAAACCCCCCCTTTCGCCCGACCCGATGGTGGGAGACGGGCTGCGATCGCCGGGCATCGAGGCACCGGCGTTGCCTGTCGACTCGGCCTCCTCGGCGCGGGCCGGCTCCAGGCGCCGCGCGTCCTCGGCGCGCTCCGCCAGAGCCCTCCCGGCATCGGCGCAGGCTGCTCGCGAGGAGGCGCGCCGCACGGCGGAGGCCATAACTTGCCATCGCTCCACGCTTCGGCAGCGCGGCTCCCCACGCGGCGGCGGCAAGGGGGACCCCTCCTCCATCGCCCCCGCCGCCTCGTCCTCTCTGCGCGGGGCGTCCTCTCTGCGGTTTGACCTGCCAGTGCGAGCCGCTTTACTGCGCGGCTCCTGCTCCTGGGCGGCCTGCGGCCTACGGCACGGCGTGGGCACTGCAACGGCGCGGCCTGGGCATGGCAACGGCACGGCCTGGGCATGGCAACGGCGCGGCCCGGGCATTGCAACGGCGCGGCCTGGGCATGGCAACGGCTCGGCCTGGGCATGGCGACGGCGCGGCCTGGGCATGGCAACGGCACGGCCTGGGCATGGCAACGGCACGGCCTGGGCATGGCAACGGCGCGGCCTCGGCATGGCAACGGCACGGCCTGAGCATGGCAACGGCACGGCCTGAGCATGATGGCAACGGAGCGGCCTGGGCAGGGCAACGGCACGGCCTGGGCAAGGCAACGGCGCGGCCTGGGCCCGGCAACGGCGCGGCCTGGGCATGGCAACGTCACGGCCTGAGCATGGCAACGGCACGGCCTGGGAGAGGCCACGGCGCGGCCTGGGCAAAGCAACGGCGCGGCCTCAGCGCGGCAACGGCACGGCATGGGCATGGCAAACGGCACGGCCTGGGCATGGCAACGGCACGGCCTGGGCATGGCGACGGCACGGCCTGGGCATGGCAACAGCACGGCCTGATCGTGGCAACGGCACGGCCTGGGCATGGCAACGGCACGGCCTGGGCATGGCAACGGCGCGGCCTGGGCATGACAATGGCACGGCCTGGGCATGGCAACGGCACGGCCTGGGCATGGCAACGGCGCGGCCTGAGCATGGCAACGTCGCGGCCTAGGCATGGCAACGGCGCGGCCTGGGCATGGCAACGGCACGGCCAGGGCATGGCAACGGCGCGGCCAGGGCATGGCAACGGCTCGGCCTGAGCGTGGCAACATCGCAGCCTGGGCATGGCAACGGCACGGCCTGGGCATGGCAACGGCGCGGCCTGGGCATGGCAACGGCGCGGCCTGGGCATGGCAACGGCATGGCCTGGGCATGGCAACGGCACGGCCTGGGCATGGCAACGGCACGGCCTGGGCATGGCAACGGCACGGCCTGGGCATGGCAACGGCACGGCCTGGGCATGGCACGGCCTGGGCATGGCAACGGCACGGCCTGGGCATGGCAACGGCACGGCCTGGGCATGGCAACGGCACGGCCTGGGCATGGCAACGGCACGGCCATGGCAACGGCACGGCCTGGGCATGGCAACGGCACGGCCTGGGCATGGCAACGGCACGGCCTGGGCATGGCAACGGCACGGCCTGGCATGGCAACGGCGCGGCCTGGGCATGGCAACGGCACGGCATGGGCATGGCAACGGCCCGGCCTGGGCATGGCAACGGCACGGCCTGGGCATGGCAACGGCACGGCCTGGGCATGGCAACGGCGCGGCGTGGGCATGGCAGCGGCGCGGCCTGGGCATGGCAACGGCGCGGCCTGGGCACGGCAACGGCGCGGCCTGGGCATGGTAACGGCACGGCCTGGGCATGGCAACGGCTCGGCCTGGGCATGGCAACGGCGCGGCCTGGGCATGGCAACTGCACGGCCTTAGCATGGCAACGGCACGGCCTGGGCATAGTAACGGCACGGCCTGGGCATGGCAACGGCGCTGCCTGGGCATGGCCACGGCACGGCCTGGGCGAGGCAACGGCACGGCCAGAGCGGGAGGGAGAAAGGAGGGGAGAAGGAGGAGGAGCAAGAGGAGGAGCGAGAAGGTTTTTTTTACCTCGTGACGGCTGGCGAATCGACCCCTGTCCGCGGACCCCGCTCCGCGGCGCATATCAGAATCGCCGTAGCACGGGCCACCCGGGCGCTCTAAGCCTTCAACTTTTTCCGCGGCATCGAGGCACGCGGTGACTCCAGGGCGAGTTCGCAGGCGAGGGCGAGCTTCTCGGACTGCTTCTGCGCGAGCTCGTAAGCGACCATAGGATGGGGAGCGATGCCCTCGGTCTCCCGAAAGGTCCGCACGACCTGCAGGAACGTGTCAGACTTGATGAGCTGGATCGCTTGGGCGCGGTCGTAATCGCTGGCCCCGTTCTTGATCAGCTCATCCGCGACCTCCCCCCAGAGGCAAGGAAACGCGCTGGCGAACAGACCCCAGTCTGCGCGACCAGAGAAGAAAGACGATATCTCGGAGGCCGTCCACGCGTCGGGGACACTCTCGAGGTTCTCCTTCGAGTCCGCGCTCATGCTCTGCAGCGAGGCCTTGTCCACGCGGCTCCAGTCGTCGCTCTGGTGCAGGTTCTGCCGGATGAGGCGGGCGGCCACCATCTTCCTCGTGAGCCAGTCGATGCAGTACCCGCTGGCGTCCTCAGCGTGGAAGGGCAAGGCTCCGCTCTTGGTGCCGATCCGCCGCAACGCCGCCTTCGCCCGCCGAGATCCGTAGTCGACTAGGTCGTCGAGGACGCAGGGCGTCGAGGCACCTGCGTCGAGGGCGCTGGGCTTCGAGGCGCCTGCGGCCGGGGGCGCTGCCAAGGAGCGCTCCTCCTCGCGAGTGGCCTCCAGGAACTTGTCGCACAAGCTCTCCGACGGGGCGCGCACGACGTACAAGGTCTTCATCGAGCCGAGGCGGTACGCCTGCTGCTCGGGGCGGACGTCGTCCGTCTTCTTCGCCCTCTGGATGACCCCTAAGTTCGAGGCAGTCGTGATGAGGCCGAAGAACCGCTGCACTCCTTGGCGATGCAGCTGGGTCAGCTGCGCAGCATGGGGGGCTCCGTCCGCCACCGCGAGTGCGCGCAAGATTGCCGATCGCAAGTCTGAGCCCGAGTATTGCGCGGGCAGCTGCTCCCAAGCCTCCACCTGATGGGCCCATTTTCCACTACCACGACAATCAGTCGGAGGGGGAAGGGGGAGGGGGGAGGAGGGGGGTCCTCCACCTCCTCCTCCCCCTCTCCCCCTCCAACTTATGGTACGGTGGAGGCATTGGATAAGGAAACCTTAGATAAGGAATCCAGGGTCTGGAACCCAGTGGAACTCCAATTGTGGATCGACCATGGGTACCGCCACCGCCCTCATCAGATAAGGAATCCTCTAGGGTCTGGCCCCTCGGGAGGGCATTCCTTATCCAATGCCCCCACCGTAATTGTAATGGAAAATGATGCGAAAATGGGCCCATCGCCACCAGCGCTCCCACTGCCAAGGGCTCCTTGATAGCAGCCACCAAGATGAGCATAGCGACGTCGTCTTGGAGGATGACGCTGGTGGCGACGAAATCCTCGACGTCGCACGGCATCATCAGGGGCGTGACTGGAACTGCAGCCACGGCCAGCTGCACGCGGAGAGGAGCCGCGTCCAACACTCTCTTATGATGGCTGCAGTAGTCGGACTTGAGCCTGGGGCGACCGCACCCCGCGACGACGCATACGCACGTGGCGCAGTAGCCAGTGCCGACGACAAGCTCGGTGCAGTTGCACTCGCCACTCTTGCGATGGCTGTACACGCGGCAATGCCCCTTGCAACGGCACTTGACCTCCGAAGCGAACTTCTTAGGAGGCGAGAGGTCAGGCTCGAACCACGCGCGCGCGATCTCCGTGGGTGTCTGCGCCGTCGGCGTCGAGCTGAGCGTCGAGGCATCAGCGCGCGGTTCTGGCTCGGACGTCGGCGCCGCCTCTGGAGTAGCGACTCGCCCTCCGAACCACGCGCACAGCATCCCGGACGACATCGTCACGCGAGCAGCAGGGTCCCACCGGAGGCACGTCCGCACCAAATCCCACTCAGCACCTGACTCGGGCAGCGGCCTGCTCGGGACAGCTGACATCGCTGCAGGCGCCCAGCTCTGCCACCGCGGGTTCCGAGTGTACGTCAAGGCAGAAGGGCCCTTCGCCGGGGCCGCGCCGATGACGTCCGCCACTGCCCGCGCCATCTCTGCGCCGTTCCCCGCTCGACGAACGAGGGTCACCCCTGACAGCACCTGGTAGACGACGGCCCCGAACGACCAGACGTCCAGGCTGGGGCCGTAGGGCGTCGTCTCCTCGCACTCCTGGTCCATCTCGAGTTCGCCCATGGTTGCCGCCCAGAGCTCTGGAGGCCTGTACCAGCAGGTGCACACCAAAGCCGTCATGGGCTCCTCCCTCTTCGGGGCGCGGGTTTTGTTGCGGAGGCGCAGGCGCGGGTCCCCAGACCAACGCCGAGCCGTGCCAAAATCCGCCAACGCCAGCGAAGGCCCCAAGAACTCCCCGTGGACCTCGCTGGCCAAGAAGATCAAGCAGTTCTCTGGCTTCACGTCTCGGTGGATGATGTTGTGAGCATGGACGTGAGCCAGGGCAGCTGCGAGCTGCCGCATCATCCTGCGAGCCAGCTCGGGCGGCAGGACGCCGCCAGGCCTCCTGCCGAGGAAGGTCTGGAGGTCCAAGTCCGCTGGCGGGAACACGAGGATAGGCAGGTCGTCGGGGTCGCGCTCCCCGCCCGGCGTCGAGGCACGGACGTCGATGAGCCTAAGGACGTTGGCGTGCGCCACTGTGCGCAGGCAAGCTGCCTCCCACAGGATGTCCTGCCTCGAAGTCCCGCCCGCCCTGGAAACTTTCAGCGCTACGTCGACGCCGCGACCACACGCGCCGTCACCGGGTTCGCGCGCGAGGACCACGCTGCCGAAGCTTCCAGCGCCGAGCGTGCGCAACCTCCTGGTCTCCACGTAGGGGGACACCGCGGCCATGGTCTCCATGGCCGCGGTGTCCCCCTCGCCCCCTCGATGGATGATCCTGGTACCTCGCCCTGCGGTGCTCGAGCCGAGACGGCCGCCCAGCCCTCGTCCTCCTCCTCGCCGCCGTCGTGGTCGTCGGGGTCGTCGTCGTGTCGACGTCGTCCTGGACGTCGTGGTCGTCGTGGTCGTCGTAGTCGTCGCGGTCGTCGTCATCGTCCTCCTCATCTCCTCCTCCTCTCCTCCTTTTGTGCGCTCCGAGCTGCTAATCCGCACCCAATCAACGACCGAATGCGGGCAAATATGGAAGATAACCGTCGACAAAACAAAGCAACAGGACTCATGGGAGGGATGGGAAACGGAGCCAATCCTCAATACCGTAGTTTCCCTTCTGGTAGCGCCGCATGGCGGCGTGGACAAGCGCAGTGGACCGTGCTAAGATATCGCCCGCCACTTCATCTGAACGCCGGCCGCCTGGAGCATTGAAGCATCGACCGCGCACCGACTCCGTGACATTTGTCACGCTGTCTCATTGCATCACTGTCCACCCCACTGTACCCCCTTGAATTCCCTCCCCCGTGTGTGTGGCGGTACTCACCAATATGCAACAGCAAGGGCAGACGCCCGGCAACTGCATGGCAACAGTACAGCGACGGCACGGCAACGGCGCGGCAACGGCATGGCAACGGCATGGAACCAGCATGGCAACAGCACGCCAACAGCGTATCCGTCGCCCGCAAACTGCATGGCAACTGCGTGGCAACAGCATGGCAACAGCATGCCAACGGCATGGCAGCTGCATGGCAATCGCATGGCAATCGTATGGCAGCTGCAAGCCAATCGCATGGCAATAACATGGCAGCTGCGTGGCAATAGCATGGCCCGCCCCTCCGCACCCCCTCGACCGCCCCCACCCACCCCCTTCCACCACCCCACCGCCCCCCCCTTTGGAGCCTCCCAAAGGCCCCCAAGGCTCCCAAGAGTGCCCTGGCAGGGCCCCAAAAGGCGCCCAGGAAGCCCCAAGAGCCCCCTCAGAGGCTCCCGAGCGGCCCCCCAGAGGCCCCCCCCAGAGGCTCCCCCGAGGCACCGAAAACGCTCCAAGAGGCCCTAACGACCGCCAAGAGGCCCCCAAGACGATCCAAAAGGCCTCCGAGAAGCACCTGAGAGACATCCCAAGAGACTCCGAGGGGGCATCCAGACGGACTCTTGCCCTTCTGCTCGCCCTCCTCGTCCTTATCCGCCTCTTCTTACCTCTTCTCCGTCCTCCCTCTTCCTCCCGTCTCCTCCCCCCCAGCCTCCTCCCCCTCCTCCTCCTCCGTGCCCTCCACCATCTCCTCCGTTTCATCATCCATCTTCCCCCTTTGGGGGCACGAAGGCTTCCCGAGCCCTTTGTTTTTCTGTATGCCCTCCCCCCACTTCCCTGATCAGGGCAACTCATCTGGGCGTCGTTGCTGGACGGGCTGGAGGGGATACGCAAGCTTCAAAAATATGGCGCAGGCATTGCCATAGTACGGCGCCAGCGTGTCATTTTTTATCCAGCGCATCTTACGGGAGAAGAAGGAGGAGAGCAGAGGAGACGAATCGGACATGGGAGCCACAACATCACTCGAGTAATACGTGCAATCCGTGCGATGCTCGGCAGAGACTGATCAGTGGCTGAAAGTACAGCAACATCCCAGAAGTAAAAAAGCACTGGCGAGAAGAGGAGAAGGGAGGAGGACGAATATAGCAGGGCCGCAGAAAAAAAGGCAAAACCGGAAAACCACGCCAGAAGCCAGCCTAGTGGTCGTCGTCGTGCGTCGTCGTCGTCTGCGTCGTCGTCGTCGTCGTCGTCGTCGTCGTCGTCGTCGTCGTAGTCGTCGTGGTCGTGGTCGTCGTCGGCGTCGGCATCGGCATCGGCGTCGTCGTCGTCGTCGTCGTTGTCGTGGTCGTGGTCGTCGTGGTCGTTGTGCGTCATGCATCGTGGTGCGTCGTGCGTCGTGCGTCGTGCGTCGTGCGTCGTCGTGGTCGTCGTCGTGGTCGTCGTCGTGGTCGTCGTCGTGGTCGTCGTCGTGGTCGTCGTCGTCGTCGCTGTCGTGGTCGTCGTCGTAGTCGTCGTCGTGGTCGTCGTCATCGTCGGCGTCGGCGTCGTCGTCGTCTTCGTCGTTGCCCGGGAGGGTGAGGGGTCCCAGACCGCCTCACCAATTTTCCAGGGGTTAACCTCTTCCTTCCCCAGGGCCCGCTTCCCTGCCCAGGCCGTTCTTGGTAGTGCCCCAGGCCCCGAGGCAAGCCCCCAGAGGTCGAAAAAGACGACGGGCCTCCGTCTTGACGTTTTGCTCAGACGTTGAACATCTGGGGTTACGTCCATGCCAAACTGAGGGGCAGCGTTCGGGGAGGTCCAGCTCAGGGGCGGAAACATCGAGCTGGAATCGGTGATACATCTCCGATATGTCGGCGACAAGCCCCCCGATAGCGAATAAGCACACTGTCCATGGCGGGGCGGGCTATCGGGCTTCCTGAATGCGCGATTGGGGGTCGATGCGCCCCCGCCTTGAGCCTACGGTCGGCCATGTTTGCATAACGTGTCGCGGCGGCGGCCCTGGCGACACGCTATGCCCTGCAAGTTCGAAGCCACTTGGAATGGGGACGTGGATAGCGTGTCGCGCAGAAGCGTGGTGGGCCAGAGCTATCGGAGAGAAACGCTGATCCAAAGTTTCTGACCGCATCCCCCCCTAACGCTGCCCCTGAGAACCACGTCGGCTGGACCCGCCGACGAGGACGATGACACCGAGGCCGACGAGGACGAGGTCGGCGAGGACGAGGCCGGCGAGGACAAGGCCGACGACGAGGCCGACGAGGAGGCCGACGAGGAGGACGACGACCACGACGACCAAGACGACGACGACGACCACGACGACTACGACGACGACGACGAAGACGCCGACGCCGACGCCGACGACGACGACGCAGACGGCGCCGACGACGCCGCTGACGACGACGACGCCGACGACGACGACGACGACCACGACGACGACGACTACGACGACGACTACGACGACGACCACGACGGCGACCACGACGACGACCACGCACGAGGCACGACGCACGAAGCACCACGATGCACGACGCACGACGACCACGACGATCACGACGACGACAACGACGACAACGACGACGACAACGACGACGACGACCACGACGACTACGACGACGACGACGACGACGACGACGACGACGACGACGACGACGACGACGACGACGACGACGACGACGACGACGACGACGGCCGTATCCCCCCCTAACGCTGACCCTGACTACCCCGTCGGCGCGACCCCGAAGCCACGGCTCCGATGCAAGCCGCGAGCCCGAGCGGGCTTCGCAGAGGAGGCACCGCTCCGAGCCCTTCGCAGGGGTGGCGCAGCCTTCCCAGGGGATGCGGGAGGCCCAGTCGCGGGCTGGTCGCGAGCAGACAGCCGCCCCAGGGAAAGCTTGGCTGCGCGGGCAATGAGGCAGGGGAGGCTTCTTGGAAGAAGCTTCAGACTTCCTAGGGAAGGCTTCCTAGAATGAGCATGTTTCTTAGAAAAAGCCTTCCCCCCTCCCTCTGCCCACTTTTAAGCGTGGCTGAAGGATTTGCGCGCAGACAGCCCCCCCAGCCAGTCCTCACTGGGCTCAACAGGTCCGGGGCGGTCTCAACACCCTGGCGCCGCCCGCGCCCCAGGGTTGAGGTGCTGAGACCGCCCTAGGCTACCTACTCGGGGGGCGCTTGTTGAGGCCAGCCCGAACTACCACGGGAGGCTGTCTGTGCGAAACCCGAAGCCTTAGCACGCTTGCCCACCCAAGCCACTCATTCAATGCGACGCAAGCGGCGTAGCGAGGGCCGAGACACGCCGCGTGCTACCGGTGGAGCCAAAAGGGACACGCCCTGACGAGCATCAGTACAGCCCCCGAACCCGGGCCGGCGGAGAGCAAAAAGGGGGGTGCGGGGGTGGGGATCGGCGGCCTCTTGGGATGCAGAGCCTCGCGCAGAGGGCCCCGCGTTGCTTCCGCTGGCCGCCCGTGTTGCTTCCGCTGGCCCTGACGACGAGGGCCGCCTCGCCTCGCCCGCTGATGCTGCTGCTGCTGCTGCTGCTGCTGCTGCTGCTGCTGCTGCTGCTGCTGGCCCGGGTTCCGTCCCCTGCCGAAGCGTGGCCCCTCCTGCCAGGCCTGCGGCGGTCATCGGCGGCGATCGGCGGCCATCGGAGGCCCCTGGGGGCAGCTGACGGCGTGCGGAGGCCGTCGGCAGCCTTCGGAGGCCATCGGCCTCTGAGTTTCTGCGCGCGCGGCCCAGGAGTCAGGGAGGGGAGCCGCGCCTCCGGCCAAGCCAGCTGCAGCAGCTGCACGCGCCACTTGGCGCGCCCGCCGCCGTTGCCGCCCTCCTTGGGAGGGGCGGGGCTCCACGCAGGAGGCACTGAAACACCACCGCCGTGCCTGGCCAGGGCCAGCCAACGGGCCTTGAAGAATGCAT
The DNA here is from genome assembly GCA_963575745.1 of Prorocentrum cordatum. NCBI lineage: Eukaryota > Dinophyceae > Prorocentrales > Prorocentraceae > Prorocentrum > Prorocentrum cordatum. The sequence goes on from CAUYUJ010018615.1 coordinate 907,496, forward strand.
ATGCCCTCCTGGCTGAGGACAGAGGGGGTCTACACACCATCCTGGGGCACAGGTCCTGGCTAGGCACGGTGGTAGTGCATCAAAGACATCTGTGGACAGGTGGCTGACATGCGTATGTACATATTGAATGTATGTGAACATGTGAAGTGTATAATGATGGGCTCTGCTCGATGCCTTTTTTCCACAAGTGGCAAGGGGTCTCTACCAAATCGGGCACAAAAGAGCTCAGCCTTCTCGCCCACCGTTGCCCGCCCAGCCACTGCCAGGAACGCCCACAAGGGCAGGAGAGGAGCCGACGCCTGGAAAAAATCTTCCACGCACCATTCACCTGGATGCCAAAAGTTGCCAGCCGTCTCCAGCAATCCGCGTTGCGGAGGCGGGAGTCGGAGGTCAGCTAAGGCTGTCAAGCCTTCGGTTATGCAAAAGGGATCCGTGCGTGAATGTGACCATCGGCCGCGCACAATTGCGCGGTCGAGGCGGCCATGGTGGATGAAATCGTGCCTGGCACCACCTCGCCGGAAAGAAAACATTTCATAACCGTGTTCGTCCAGTTGCAGTTCTCGGTAGATCTCGCGGAAAATCCGCCGCTGCGACGGGCCTGACAAGCTGCGCACCAACTGCCCAGGTGGCAAACCACGCACGACACGTTGCAACTGAGCGGCCACGGTGCTGTCAGGACTTGCGACCGATTCTTGAGCGCCCTGTCCCGCCCCAGTCTTGGTGAGCCTTACGTTGAGCACGGCGCACTTGGAGCCCTGCCCAAAAGCGACGTCACCAGCTCGAAGGGCGAAAATTTCGCCTGAGCGGCGGCAACAATGGAAGCCGACGAGCCATGGCAGCCCTGAGGCGCAGCTTCGCCGGACGGCTGCGTAGCCGGCGAGACCCAAGGGGCCCGACTGGTAGTTCAGCCCAGGCCCGCGCCCCCAGGAGCCGCCAGCTACCGTTCGGAGCTCTCCTGTGCCGGAGCATGAAATGCTGGACCCCCGCAACCCAATCTTTTGCGTGAGCTGTGGGATCGCATTCATCGGCCTCGACACTCGGGCCATCGAGCTCGGCCGATCGCCAAATTAAGAAACCTTTTTCACATGTTGCCGGCGCCGGGCAAGAGCTCCGGCTGCGACTTCCTGGTCTTCAAGCTTGCCGAGAGGAGACGAAGCGCCGCGCCTAGCCTTCCTCGTGGCCGCTACGACCTGCTTACGACCCATGGCTGGATGCAGGGCCCCCCGCGGCCCTCCCGGAGCGTCTCGGGGGGCCTCGCATCGGCCGCACCGCCGGGGCAACCTCCCGGGGGCGCGGGAAGGGCCGTCGGGCGGGTTGGTCTTGCTCGCCACGTAGCCGAAGAATGGCCACACGAAGGCAGCTAGTTAGGCAATGCGCATCAAGACGTCTCAACAGGTGATTCACGCGCCTCGAAGATGACCGCCCCTTGGCGCAAACTGCAAGAGCGACCTGCAAGTCCACCAAAATGGCGGCCCCACTTCCGCGTCGGTCCGCCCCGCGGCAAAACCATTTCACAGCAAGCAGGACATCGGCCAATGCGGCGGAACTGCCGGCGCCGAGCGCAGCCCAAGACAGCATGCCACTGCCGTCGTGCAGCGTCCATCGGAGCCCGCGGCCGCCGCGCGCCCGGGCAGAACGGCAGACCTAAGCCCAGCCGCGCCTCGCTCCCGCGGTGGTCGGCTTGCCGCACCAGGCCGTGAACTGCATACTTTTTCGCAACAACCTCCGAAACTGGGCCGCTCGCTGGCCAGGCCGGCGCGGCCTCCGTCCGGGCCGCTGCCCAGCCCTTGAGAGCGTTTCCTCATGTTCTGCGATGAAAGGAGTCATGGGGGGGGTGCAGGGGGGGCTATCACGTAACGCCCCTCCCCGCCGTTTGGCTCCGGCACCACAGCCGCGCCCGCGCGCAAGACGCGACGGGCGACGAGCGACGACGACGACGACGACGACGACGACGCGAGCAGCATGTGGGTGGCGATATGCCCCACTGCGCCTGTGTACACCACAACGCTCGCGTGCACCACAGCGCGCGTGTACACCACAGCGCCTGCGTACACCGCAGTAACCGTATGCAGCGCAACGCCTGTGTACACCACAGTGCTTGCGTACACTACAGCGCCGGTGTTAATGTGTACACCGCAGCAACCAAGTGCAACGCAGCGCCTGTGTACACCACAGTGCTTGCGTGCACCACGGCGCCTGTGCACGCTACACCGCCTGTCTACACCACAGCATCCGTGTGCAACGCAACGCAAGTGTACACGACAGTGCCTTCGTGCATAGGACAGGGAGGAGGAGCATGTGCGTGACGATCTGCTGCGGACAATTAAACGCCACGCCAGGAAAGTGCTGAGAATCGAATGCGACGTTTTTCCCTCCTCCATCCACCTCCACGTCCTCCTCCTCCTCCTCCTCCACGTCCTCCTGTTCCTCTTCCTTACCCCCTGTAATGCGACTTGGCGCTACAACGCACGTGCGCATCTCAGCGTGCACCGCAGAATTGTCGATTGCATCGGTCCACTTGGATCTCGGACGGCCAATTTAACTGGAGCCTCTTGGACGCAAATGGGAAGAGTCAGGGCGATGCGGGGGGACTCGGGAGGACTCGTAGATTCCACCGGCGCTTTTTTGTCCATAGTGATTCCTTTCTATTGTTTTCTGTGGAATCCACAAGCGCTCCATTTTGTCATGAGATTCCTTCAAACATGCTATATACAACAGCGGTGCTGTGTTGCATACGGTTGTCATGGTGCACACAGGCGCCGTGGTGTACACAGGCAGTGCAATGCACGCAGGCATTGTGTACAGTGGCGTTGTGTTGCGCACGCCTGATGTGGTTTACGCAGGCGCTGTGGTGTACACAAGAGCTGTTGTGTGCCTGCAGGCACGGTGGCGGTGGCAAAAACTGACGCTGTGTTGCACGCGGCTGCTGCGGTGTACATACGCGATGTCGTGTACACAAGCGCTGTGGTGCACGCAGGCACTGTGATGTACACAAGCGTTGTGGTGCAGATCGCCACCTACATGCTGGTTCTACCAATTTTCCGTCATTCCTAAGCATTCCCGGACGCCGCCGGCGCGAAACGTGACGTCATCGACCCCCTCCCCCCCCCACATGATTGCCGTCATCGGTCCGGAATAAAAAATAGGCTCCAGTCGCGTCGGCGCGCACGTCGACGATGAGCGACGAGCGACGAGCGATGAGCGACGAGCCACGACGACGACGACGACGACGACGACGACGACGACGACGATGACTGCGGACCAGGCTCCTATGCGGATTCCTACGCGGACACCTACGCGGATCCCAATGCGCACGGCGGCAGTGCTCGGAGCGCACTGGGGGGGGAGCGTTACGTCATAGGGGGGGGGAGCAGGGGCCATGACGCCCGTCATGCCCCAAGCAATGAAAAAAACTGGCTCCTGCGGCGCGAACGATGCCCCGACGCGAGCCCCGCCGCCGCGCTCCGAGGCGTCGGTCGCGAACGACTCTGGATGCAGGACGGCCCTGATGTCGGCGAAAAGCACGGGGGAGAGATCCATGGCGAGGCACAGGTCGCCCCCAAAGGTACGCGATATGGAGCGCCGCCCTCGCCACTCCGACATATCCTCCCAGATGCGATCGAACGCGCCGGAAGCCGAAAGCTGGCCCCTGATGCACGAAGCCAAAACACCAACGGCCACCTTCTGCGGCCAGCCGGATCGCCTTGCAATCGGGCCGCGCGAGCACCCAGCATGCGAGAGCGAGGTGGGGCAGGAGCTTCTCGACCGTGGTGCTCACGCGCCCGCGCCGCCCATCCACGGCTGATCCCGTCGATGCTGCTAGCGAGTGCCGCTCGACTGTCTTGTCCTCGTTTCGGCGAATGCCCCACTGGGCAAGGGCATCCCGAGCGGCGACGTGCTCGACGCTGAAAGCCCCCTGGAGGCCCCGAGCCTCGCCGTGCGCCATCACCGCGGCGACGTCAACGTCATCGATGTGAACCTTCCCCCACATCCGTGGCAAGTGCCGGAGACCCAGAGGAAATCGTGCGGCGCGCCTCAGCTCCGCGGACTCGTCGAGGCTGGCGTGGGCCAGGATCCCCCCCGTGACAATGCGCCTCGCGAGGTGTTGGGCGATGCCGACGGCGGACAACCGCCCCATCGGCAGCCGCCGCTAACGCCCAGATCGGGGGCCCCATGGCCCTGCCGGGGGCAGTCGGGGCAACGGGCCGCGCGGGCGCCGTCCAAGGTCGCCAACGTGCCGGCAAATTCAACGCGTCGAAACACCCTTTGATGTCCTCAGTGGACCACGCGAACAGCTCCCCGTCCTCGATGACGGCGACGTGGCGCTCTCCGCCCACGGGCAGGAGCTCGACGTCACCGAAGATCGGCACTTGGACCCGGCTGCTCGGGGCCATGTTGACGATGAGCCGCGGGGCCCCCGTGGCTGGCGGCGCGGGCGCGTCGCTCTTTGCGACCCCGAAGGTGCCGTTCAGGACGGGCTGATCTCCGACCTTCGCGACGGCGCCGCGCAGGATCTCTTCGTGGACCCCGCGCCCCAGCAACTCCTTGACGACGACGCCCAACTCAGCTGCCTCAGCGCGCGCTGTGGCTGGCGGCCCTGGGGCCCACGGTGGCCGCCCACATTGCGCGCCAACTCTGGGAGGGGCAGCGCGTGAACGACCTCCTCGGACGCAGAGTCAGGAGGATCGACTGCAGCGGCCTCGCCGCGCGGCGGCAAGACAGGGAGGAGCTCCCGCGGCGTGAGCTTCTCTGGCGCCGAAACTTTGTAGCCACCGTGAGAGAGCCGCTTCCTGCCGAGCACCTGGTCGAAGTCCATCGTCGGCGACCGCCCCAACGCCCCTGCCTCTCCGGCGCGGCGGTCGACGCAATAAGTGAACGGCTCCTTGATCTTCTCGAGAGCTCTGACCTGGGACTGGTTGGCCCGCCCCGCGCGCCGGCGGAGGTCCGCGAGCTCGCCTGCGCCCGCGCAGGAAGTTGAGGGCCGAGACGACGAGGGTGATCCAGCTGCTGCCCACGCCCGCGCGCCGAGCCCGCTCGACGCGCCGATGCCATCCAAGCGGGAGCGACCGCCCATCCAACTGTTAGATGGCCATCCCGATAGCGTCGCCCCCCCACGGGACAGAGAGATGAAGGATATCTCACTGTCGGTTGCCTCCGTGCCACAACTGGCCGGCGAGCTGTCGCCTCGGGCGCTCGTCGCGCAGGGGAAGCTGCGCTGCCGAGCAGCCTGGGGGATGCGCCTGCCCAGCTGGCCCACCGCCTTGCCACCTGACGCCGCGCCCCCAGGGTCGCGGAGCTCTCCTATCAGCGGCGCCATGGGGCTGCGGCCGAGGCAGGGGTCAGAATAGCGGGCGCCCGCCTCTCTCGATCTGCGCTTGGCGCCAACGTCGCGCGCCTCTGCCCCCCGCGACTCCTGCCGCGGCGCGGGTTGCCGGGCCAGCCCGCCGACCCCTCTCCGAGGGCCCCGTGGGCAGGCCCCCTTCCGACCCTCCCCGCCGCCGCGGCCTGCCCGGGGAATCTGCCAACCGCCAGGGGGCCGATTGACAGGGGCCCAGCTCGAAGTCGCGGATCGTTCCCCGCGGAGGTCGGCTCGAGGGGTGCGGGGCTCCGCCGAGAATGCGGGGGCAGCTCCAGGAGCGTTCGGAAACCGTGCTCAAACCCTGGGCCCGTGCGCCGCCGGGCCCGTTTCCGCCGGGTGGCCCTATTGAACCCTGGACGGGGGCCCGTGCGACCCTGTGCCATCTCCTCCTCCTCCTCCTCCTCCTCCTCCTCCTCCTCCTGCTTCTTCTGCTTCTTCCAGTCCCACTCCAGCTCTGCCGCTGTCCTCCTTGGGGCCCTCCTCCAGGAGAGCTGGGCTCGAGGCGGCCCGGGGGCGCGCCCGGATCGTCGGGCAACGGCGGGAGGGCTTGCCCTCGTCTGGGACCGCGGCGGCCTCCGCGAGCTTGGCCCTGTCCAGCTCCACGCGCATGGCGGCCGCCCGCTCCCGCTCGTTGGTTAGCCCCACGTCGATGCCGGGGATGAGCTCCTGGCGCCGCGCGATCGACCAGCCCACGTCGCTGACCGCCGTCTCTAAAGCCATGAACCGCTGCTGCGCGAACGCGCCTACCAGCCGCGGGAGGTCCCCGTTCAAGATAGCGTCCAAGCATTCGCTGATCGCGCGGAGCTCCCGCACGTTGCGGACGCCGATTGCGTGCGCCCCGTAGCGATGGAAGAAGAGGCTGATGAGGTACTGCGTAATTTTGCCGCGCTGCTGCTCGCTGCTCGCCGCTACGGACGCCCCCCCAGGAGGTGCCAAGCACCGCTGCATCTCCTCCGGGGCCCTCTGGAGGCAGCACACCCGGCACGCAAAGACTGCGACGTGCACAATGAGGGGGGCCGAAGGAACACCCGTCTCCTCATCGCCCTTTTCCGCCAAAGCCTTCCGGAGCGCGCCACTGGCACGGTGGTCGGCGGCACGCTTGTACAAGCCCTCTGCGAAGCTCTTCTTTGCATTCCGGGGCTCGCCGCGGCGGCTCCGAGACCGACGATCCTCGCTCCGCGCCCTCTGGTCGAGATCGTACTTGAGCTTGCCGGACCTCCCCTTGTTCTCCTCGCGCCGGGCGTCCAAGCCTCGAGGGGGCGGGGCATCCTTCTCGGCACGGCCCAGCTCATCGAGCAGAAGGGCCCCGCCAGGATGATTCGCCGACCCCGCGCCCCGTGCAGGGCGAGCTCCACGCACCCCCCGAAGCCCTGGACTCGAGGCGCGGGGCTCACACTCCTGCCAAGGGATCCCGAGCTCCTCAGGGAGGCTGAACTATAGTTATTGCCGTTGTTGTTGTCCCAGTGCCGCCAATTTCCGAAGTGGTAGACGTCCCGGGAGCCCCGCGCCTCTGGGTATACCTCGGGCATGTGATAACAGCAGAAACGCACGCAAGCTGAGCTCTCCCAGGTGAGCACTTTGCTGAAGCTCCCCTTGGACGCCCCCAGCGAAGAAGCCGTGCTCGTTGGAGGGCGGGGCCCGGAGCCGGTCCCGAATAAGAGGCTTCAGAGGCAAGGCGAATGGCCCCGTCTCCTGATATTTTCCCCGCCGAGGCGGTCCGCCTCAGGCGCAGACCTCGATGATGTCGCCGATGCCGCACTCCTCAAGACGGCCGTCATCCTCGGCGCCGGGCTCCTTGAAGGAGCCTGCCTGGGCCTTGCTGTCCACAGCCGTGCACGCGACAGGTCAGGCGGGGAGCCCCCCTTAGCGGCGCCCAGCTGCCTCCACGCCCACGCCCGCGCGGGGAGGCCTCAGCGGGGGGGCACCCCGTCCTGGGGGCACCCCACGGCCTGCAAGCCCGCGCCCGCGCGGGGAGACTCCAACAGGCGGGGCAGCCCTTCCGGGGGACGCCTGGCCGCCTGCCCCCCATGGCGCGGGCCGCGGGCCGGCGGGAGACACTGCGGCCCCCGCCTCTGCCAGGCGGCGGCATCGCATGCAGGGAGGGGGCCCCCCTAGGCCCCAGTCCCAATGATATTTGAAGATATGTATAAGACTGAGCTCGCACGCCAAGCCCCCTGGCGAGGGAAGCATGCTCGAGCCGAGACGCTACGGACCACTCCCTCCTGCGAGTCTCCCCTCTGGCTCTCTCCACATCCGGGGGGGCCCAGGTCCCTACGCCTGCGAACGCTGCCTCCCCTCACTCCGGCCATACTCATGGGGGCATGGCACGTGAGTACGGTCACCAACCGACAGTAACCTCCGAACACATGAGGAAGTTGAACGTGTTTCGGCAGTTGAGGTCGACCCTGGAGGCATCGGTGTGATCGTCTTCCCCAAGGAGGCCACCGATCGAGTGGGCCACCTTGGACAAGCTCCGGATCCGGAAGCTCAGATCGTCGGTGCCCTTCTCGTGCGGCCGAAGACCGCCTTCAATCCAATCGGGCCGAGCTTCTGCCAGCCGACGTTTTTCTTCGCCGACTTCTTCACCGCAAAGAGGATGCCAGCGGGACACTCGGGCGCAGAGGCCCCCAGGCCCGTCACACTAATGGACTGGATGCCCATGTCTGCACAAGCGGCCCCGAGCCTCTGGACCTCCGTCTGGGTGTCCAAGAGGATGCGGCCTGCCTCGGCGAATTTTGGAATCTAAACCAGTCTGTGCTGTCCCGGTCGCCTGAAGTCGAACCGCTGGCCATAGATGATGGCCAAGTGTGAAACCCCCTTCGCAGAGACTGCACTCGGCGTCGGACCCGGCGTCGGAGTATTTGATTCCGCCGTCTCCGTGGGGATTGAAGCAGAATTGGTCACCGGCTCAACACTGAAAGACACCATTCCAGCCGCGCCGTTCATCGTCGTCATGAAGTCCCATGTGTACTCTTCCGCCTCCAGCCTGCACGTCCAGCCCCTGCTGCGCCGCCTCGACAGTCGCCAGCATCCTGGGGGTTTGGTCTGGCAGCCTTCTGCTGCAGCCCGCGCGCTTTGGCGCAGCACCTTGCGGGCTCTTCGTACTATCGCGTGGACTGCGGTCCCGCAGCCAGCTGGCGCCAACACTTTGCAGCAAAACCTGACGCTCTCGACAAAGTGGAAAACAATCGGATGCTCCCGCTCCTGCAGCCTGGGGCCCTCTTCATGCTGGTTTCCCTGACGTACTGGTTCACTTTGATCTTCACGCTTCCTGCGCCTACAGCCCTGGCTTCGGTGCCTGGGTGTGGCCGTGATGCCGTCCCACGTCCACTGCCAGGTCTCTTCGGCCTGACCTGGCCGCACCGGCACGCTCACCCTGAAATTCTTACGCGGCGAGCGCCCTCCCCCTTCTGTTGTCCTCCGCGGCCGTTCCTTCCCGCTCTTTCCGCCTCCTGCAGCCGGACAATTAGTTTGCCGAGCGCCCCCAACAACTTGAGCGCCCGAGCGTATTACCTCTGCCGTGCCGCGACTGATAAAAATGTGCACCCCTCCTCCGAGTCCTGCGCGAGATGAGCCGAGAGCGGGTCCACCTGCTGCTGGTCCAAGCCGTCTGAATCGTCGACTGGGACTTCCACCGGATACCACATATCAATCTCGTCAAATTCTTCCGTGACAGATGTGCTCATGCGGCCACTGTGAAGGGATTGATCGATGGAGAACACAGCACTAGATGGGAAAACAGACGCTCGGGACGTGCCGGAGCGTCCCAACGCTCCTCTCACGAGACTGTCTCCGATGAACGCCGACGAATAGGACCTCCTGACCCTGAGCCGGTACCTCCAGGTAAAGTACGACCGGATTAGCGGCCCCATGGGGAGGGAGCTCTCGCTCGAGACTTCGTCCACATACAAGCCAAAAGTGACGACAGCTACAGGATCTGGATGACCAGCTCGAATCCATGTTATCTGGCGGCCCCATACGGGGGGTGCTCCCGCTCGAGGCCTCCTCCAGATTCACTCACAGACGAGGCTCCCGCTCGAGACTTCCTCAAGATACGGGGCTGAGGAGCTCAAACGTGACAAGGGCTGCAGGATCTCGATGACCCACTCGGAATAGTAACGTGATCTGGTGGCCCCTTGGAAGAGGGGCTGACGCTCGAGCCTTCCTCCATATTCACTCATAGATGAGGCTCCCGCTCGAGACGGCCAATATATTCAGGCCTCAAGATCTCAACAGTGACGACAATTACAAGATGGGGATATCCCGCCTGGATCATAACATAATCTGGCGGCCCCAAAGAGAGGGGGTTCTCGCTCGAGACTTCAACCTCCAGATTTATGCAAGGACGAGTCTCCCGCTCGAGTTTCCTCCAGATACAGGCCTCAGCAGCTCAACGTTGACGATAGTTGCAGAATCCCGATGATCCGCTCGGACTCGTAACCTGATCTAGCGGCCCCATGAGGAGGGGTCTCCCACTCGAGACTTCCACCAGACTCAGAGACGAGGCTCCTGCTCGACATCATGACCGATGACTCTGATGATCGATAGTTCATGATGGGATGCTGACTGTGCTGATGGTTGCATGATGATGGTGGTGGTGAGGGTGAAAGCATGGCGAAGTGATGATGGTGACCGAATAACGCGATGGGATGATATTAGTACCGAGGATGGCGGTGTGATGGTGATGGTGTATGTGAGAGGAAGAGAGGAAGAGAGGGTGAGGTATTCGTTCCTGCATGGTGGTGCACAGAGAACACAAGAATCCCACTTCGGATATGGGGAGCAATGAACATGTGCAAGACAAACGCACATGTTGGTCAGCGCGTGCACCAAACAGTAAGTTCATGCACCGTGGATGTGTAAGATGTGGTGCATCTTATGTGGTGCAATTCACTTTGACCGTCTTGAAGCTGTCCCCTCCACTGCTCGTGCAAACATCCCACCCTCCCACCCGCAACTTGGTCGAAAGACCTCTTAAGACAAGACCGTGACGGTAGGTACCACATGGCACTTGGCCACGACACCGACGCCGACGACGACAGCGACAACGACGACGACGGCGCCGCAGACACCGACTACGACGACACCGGCGACGTCTCCAACGACTTCGACGACGACAACGACGACGACGACACCGACGACGACGACGCCGACGAAGACGACGATGACAACGCCGACGACGACGACGCCGACGACGACGCCGACGCCGACGACGACGAAGACAACGACGACGACGACGACGACGACGACAACGACGCCGCCAACGAAGACGACGACGACGACGAGGGAGGAGGGAGGACGACGACGGCGACAACGACGACAACGACGAGGGAGGAGGGAGGACGGCGACGACGCGAACGACGAAGAAGGAGGGAGGACGGCGACGCCGACGACGACAACGACGAGGGAGGAGGGAAGACGACGACGACGACGGCGTCGACGAAACAGGAGGGTCGACGGCGAGACGCCGACGACGGACGACGACGTCGAGGGAATGGGAAACAACGACCACGGCGACAACGACGACGGAAACGACGACGACGCCAAGACGACGACGACGACGACGATGAGGAAAGACAGAGAACGACGACGCCGACGACGACGACGGAGGGAGGACGGCGACGACGACAACGACGACGACGACGACGACGCAAGAGCGCGCGCTTGCGCTTTTGTTGAAAAGCCGTGTTGCGAAACCTTGTGTTTTTGTAGGTTTTTTGGACACACGATTTTGAAATCCTTCCGAAGCCGATGGGTTCTGAAGGATTTCGGCATACGCGCGCGACGACGCGTGCGTCTGCACGTCGTCCCGTTGTTTGCAGAGGATTCTCGCGACGGCACACGCGCAAGGGCGTTCGACAGATTTCGACATGCGCGCGCGAAGCTCGTGTGGTGGCATTTTGTGAAAATAAGATTTCGCAAGAGCTCGCGCGTAAGCTTTTTTAGCAAATCAGTGTTGCGAAACCCTGCGTTGTTGTATGTATGTTGGAAACTCGATTGCGAAACCCTTCCGACACCGAAGGTTTTTGGAGGATTTCGGCATGCGCGCGCGACGGCGCGCGTGTGTGCACTTCGTCCAGTTTTTACAAGGGATTCGTTTAAAAGTGCTATGTTAGAACAAAAAAATGTCACCGCATAGTGTTTTTTACAAGGGAACCTCAGGGGGGGGACCCGGTTGGCCTGGGACATTGTGATTTCATATTTAGGATGGACATGTGGTCAGAATCATATGTGATTTACATAGGACGCGGGGGGAGTGATAACGCCGGGGGGGGAGGGGTAGAGTCTATATCTCTTTTAGAATGGAAAATCTGTGTAGGGGCAATGTGTGCTGTGCAATGGGCGTGGTGCGATATATGTAGTGTAAGCTTAGTGGGGTCAGCTCTGTATTCAAGCTAGGTGGTGCAAGCTATGTGGTGCAAGCTATGTGGTGCAAGCCATGTGGTGCAAGGTGCGTGGTGCAAGCTACGTGGTGCCTACGTGGTGCAGGCTCTGAACACAGGACTGCCTTCGCCCACGAGGCGCCCACGGCCGGCAGCTTCGCGACCCTGGCACCTACCCAGCACACGAAGCGCCCACGGGGCGCCCACGGGCGGCAACGTGGCGATACCTCGGCACACCGAGCCAACACACGAAGCGCCCACGAGGCGCACACGGGCGGCAACCGGCGGCAGCGCGGCGAAACCACGGCACATCCATCCAATTCCTTAGGCAGCGCAAGTCACATGCCCCAAACATAGCATTGCTTGGGGAAGCATGCCGAGGAACAAGCAGAAAGAGGACCGAGGAGCAGACAGAGAGGAGAGAGAAGTAACAGTGGAAGAACAGATTGGGCATCCCGAGAAGAAAGTCGAGAGGCGAGTCATGGCGGCCACTTTGCCGATTAGCCCCTGAGGCGTCCTGCCGCAAGTGGCGGTCGGGAAGCCACTCCGCGTCAACGGCGACCACTGCCTCCACAGACCCCTTTCCGCTTCCCACGGGAAAGTGTTGCCCTCATGTCTTCGTTGATGTAGCCCTCTCTACACGCTTTTTGTGTGTATGCATACACATATATATATATATATGTATATATATACACACATATATACATAGAACCATGCGCGCGCTGCGCGCGAGCGCTTAAGTTCCAATCGACTCCGAAATCGCTGTGCGTGTACATTGCGTGAAGTCTAGGGGGCGGGGGGAGAGGTCGCCCGTGCGAGCATGCCTTTTCTCTTGTAGGGTGCGGGTTCGACGCCTCCAGATGAGTGGCGGTCGCGGGGCTGTCTGAGAACCGCGAAGCTCGACGAAAGGTCGAGGAAAGGGCGCCAGGATTGGGGCGAGCCGGCACCTGGAAACATTTTGGGAGCTCTTCGGGCCTCCACGGGGGTCTCTGGGGGTCTGTAGGGCTTCTCGGCGGATTTCCGGATGCGTCTTGGAATCCCCTGGATGCCTCTCGGGGTCGGCCTTGGGACCCCGGGAGCCCAACGACGGCGAAACGGCGAGAGGGCAGAAAACGACCGCTTCCCGCAAGTGTTTGACAGACGTCGGCCTCGTGGGGGCGCCGAGGAGGCTGGATCCTCTTGGGGGCACGCAGCGGCAGCTGTTGCGAGATTGGGGCGTCTTTGGGGGGCAATCTTGTGCTGTCTGCGGCCGTCCTGGGGCCATCTGGGGCCATCTTGGCGGCTTCGGGGTTTGCCCGTGGGGCCGTCCAGGAGTCTCCGGGGCCGCCAAGGGCTGCCCGGACTGCCCATGCGAACCCGTGGTTCCGGTCCGAATTCGCTCCCCAGGCCTACTCAATATATGCACCCTTACCTACATACAAGCGTGCATACATACATACATAGAAACATACACACGCATGCATGCCTGCACGCATGCATGCATCGCATGCATGCATGCGGGCAGACACACCTGGATATATACATATGTTCGTACCTACTTGCGTCATTACGGACGCACATGCATGCATACATACATACATACATACATACATACATACCTACATACCTACATACCTACATACCTACATACCTACATACCTACATACCTACATACCTACATACCTACATACCTACATACCTACATACCTACATGCATGCATGCATGCATGCATGCATGCATGCATGCATGCATGCATGCATACATACATACATACATACATACATACATACATACATACATACAGACATGCGTACAGCATAGCTTGGATGATAATGCCCTCCTGTCCTTTCTCCAGCCTCGTTCTCCCGCCGACCCGTGGCCACGGTTCTGGCCCACTCCACGGCCTGCTCCCGTGTGTGCGTGCGCGCGCGATCAAGTTTGAGCCGATCACCGCACGCCCAGTATTGGATCGCGTTGCAATCGTCGAGGATTCAGGCTAAAGACAATTAGATCGCGTCGTTGGACGCCTTCATGGCCTGTTGGAGGCATCTCGAAAGTTTCTTTGGGACCGGTTGGTGCCTCCTGAGGGCTTCCCCGAGACCTCTTGGGTCTTCTTGGGGGCATCTGAGGGGCTTTGGAGAGGTTCTCCGTGCTTCTTCAATCGGCTGTTGGAGGCACCCTCAAGTCTCCTTGGAGCGTTCTTGGCGCTTCTTGGATGCTTCTTGGGGGGGTCGTCTTGGGGCTTCTTAGGATCACTTGGGGGCATCGTCGGGGTCCTCCCAGCAATCGGAAGGTGTTTCTCTGCAGTCTGAAGCCGTCATTGGCCGTCCTGGCTGCGTCGAGGCCCGACTTGAGGCCACCTGGGGCCCCCCATTGAGGCAATCGGGGAAGCCTTTCGGGAGCCTGCTGGAGGCAGTTTTGATGCATCGAGGGCACTGTTGGGTCATCCTGAGGCCTCTTATGCGTCTCCTGGGCGCCTTTGGGGGGCCTCTTGGCAAGCTTTGGGGAGCCTCATTGGACCACTTGGGGGGCCTCTTTAGGGCTCCCGTGGGCCTCTTGGGGCGGGAGGCCTGCATGTCTGGCTTGCGTTCCCCCTCTCGGGCCTCCTTGGGTCCGTCTTGGGGCGCTCGTGGTGAGCCGTCGTGGGCCCGTCTTGGGGCCCTCTTTGAGACCTTCTCGGCCATCTTGGAGCAGTCTCGGGGGCCTCTTGGGCCGTCTTGGAGCGTCGGGAAGCCGAAAGAGCGATAGTTCGAAAATCTGTCAAACAACTTACTCAAATGGAATAGTGTTTGACTCGTGGAGCTCTCTTGGGCGGCCTCTTCGAAGCCTCTTGGCGCATCTTCGTGCTATTGGGAGCCTCGTGGGGACTTCTTCGGCCCTCTTGGAGGCCTCTTGGGGCCTCCCAGGTCCTCTTGGGCCGGAAGGCTCTGCTGTTGGAAAGGCGTTTCCCTTCTTGGGGCTCTCTTGGGGCCGTCTTGGGGCCCTCTCGGGCCGTATTGGGCGCCTCAAGCACAGTCCTGGGGCGCTCGTGGGCCGTCATAGGGCCCTCTTGGAGGCCTCTTCGGCTGTCTTGGAGGTCTCAGGGACGTCTCCGATGACCCCCATGATCGCCCTATATGTGCTGGGAAGGCTTGGCAAAACGCCCTGCGAGGCCCAGGGGGCCGCTTCGAGGCCCGTCCGGAGGGTCCCAAAGACCCAGATCCCGGGAGTCCGGTTTTGGGGGGGGGTCCCCCCGCCAGGCTTGGAAAAATACAGGAAGAGGAATATGTACACAGATGTGTATATAGATATGTGTGTATCTATACATAAATACACACGCATACAGTCGCATACAGATACAAGTGTATCAGGATCGCTCTCTTTCTCACTGTCTATCTCTCTGTCTCTCTCTCTCCTTCTCTTTCTCTCGCTCGCTGCCTCTCACTCTCTCCCTTCTTTCTCCCTTTCTCTCTCTCTCTCTCTCTCTCACCAACTCTCTACACCCACGCTCTCACTTTGCAGCGCCAGCGGACGCAGGCGCGATGGCGGGCACTGGCGGGACGCGCCGGACGCGGGGCGCACAGGCAGCAGGAGAAGAGAGACAGAGCCCGACCGCCGAGAATCGGCGGGCGAGGGAAGCGCAGACGGCCTCAGGCACCGCACGCGGTGTAAGGGAAAGAGCTGACCACGGAAGAGGTTGCCGTCAAACTGTACAACGGCCATCTGTGTGTTTCCATGTGCAAATGTCTCTCTCTCTCTCTCTCTCTATACACACACACGCGCACACACGTATAGATGCCTCCATGTAGCCCGCTCCCCCCCACCCACCACAAGCCAACCCCTCACACCCCGACCTCCCGTATTCCTGGAATCATACATGTTGCACAGTGCTCGGCGATTCCTTCTTATCCTCGTCTTTCGTCGCCACCCTCACCCTCTTCCCATCAACCGTCGTCATTGTCCTCATTGCTCTCTTCCGCCTCCGTCCCTGTTCGTCGTGTGTGGTTTCCGCGCAGCTCGTGCTACGGATCCGACTACGTCCATTCGTATTCCTGCCAATACAGCTCGCACTGCAGCTTCTACGACAATCCAAGTGACAACAGGTAATACAACTCTCAAAGCTCGCACTACACTCCTGCCACAGCTATTGATACAGCTCCTGCTACAGCGTCTATTGCAGCCCATCTGCATAAGCCACTACAGCTCCAACAACAATGCCTAGTGCAGCCAGTAGTAAGGCTCCTCATGCAACTCCTGCAACAGTTCCGTCGGCAGTTCAATACAACTTTCAATGCAACTGGCAGTACATCTCCTACTACGGCCTACATAACAGCCAGCAGTACAACACGCACAACTATCCCTATAGTTCCTGCCCCTTCTGTTGATACAGTTCCTGCTACAGCGTCTATTGCAGGGCTACAGGAGCTCTCACGACAATTCCTACTGCAGCCAGTAGCAGGGCTCTCACTACACTTCCTACAGCACCTCTTTCTACAGCTAGTCCTGAAGCTCCTACTGGATGTTCCACCACAGCCAACAGTACACCTCTCTCTCTCTCACCCTCCTGCGACAATCCCAACTGCAGCCAGCAGTACGGGCCACTACAGCTTTTACTACAACTCCTGCAGCAGCTTCGTCTACAGTCCATACGACAGGTCCCACTGCAGCCCTACGACAGCAACTAGTACAACCTCTGGAGGCATCTCGCGCAGCCCATTTCACTCGTGAAGCTTGAGCAGGGCACACGGTGAAACCCCAACAGCGCCGCACAGTTTTCAGGAGGGGGGCGGGAGGCCACCTCGGCAGTCGTCCCTCCCATCGCCCCGGAGCTGGTCACCGATCTGAAAGTGGACCCTGGAAATAGAATAGAAAGAACAGGACAGAAGAGGAGAAGAGGGATATGTATATATATATAGAGAGAGAGAGAGAGAGAAAAAAAAAAAAAGAGAGAGAGAGAGAGAAACAAACAAAGAGAGAGAGAGGGAGCGAGGGAGCAAAGAGAGAGAGAGGAGAGAAGCCAAATAAAAAGGAGGGGCGCAGGAGCCCTGGACCCGGGATCACGCACGCGCATGTCACAGGAGTTAGTGCGAACGGGAGCCTACCACACAATCTCCTTGAGGGCACATCTATACTCACATATGCATGCAATTCGATATCTATAAATATACACCCGAAGTAACTGACACATAGGTTGAGCACACTACTCACAACAAAATGCGCTACATCGTCATCTCGTGGGTGCGGCGGGCTCGGGCGGCATGCCGGTCCGCCCACCCACGAGCCTCCACCTCATCTGTTCAACAGGGGCCCCCCCGGAGTCCTGGCCATTCTCCCCAGGGCCGGCTCTTCATCACGAGCCGTTCCTTGACGGTCCAAGCGCCCCCAGAGGACGTTCAGATCCAGCTGTCCAGCCATAACTCGGGCCTCCGGCGGCTGTACGGGACGATTCGGCACACCCCCAACGCTCTCGGCGAGGCGCAGCTGCTGGAAAGCGCCCGAGAAGCTTGAACTTCGAACCGCAGATGCTTTCCCGAGGCGTTGGATGTCTGGGCCCGAGCTTCGATCCTCCCGACTTGAGCGGCAACGATAGGGGGGGCCTGGCTCAGGGGGGGAACGTCGAACTGGAATCGGCCATACATCGCCGATATATCGGCGATTGACCCCCATTGCGAATCCGCACGTGGGGGGTAGTCTATCGGGCCCCTATCGGCGATGAATGAGCGATTAAGGATCGATGCATTCCACCCTGAGCCTATCCCCTCCGTGATCCTCGTCGTCCGGTTTTCGGGTCATAACTCGGAACCCCCAGCCTGGCGGCCGTTCGGGGCGATCCGGACGCCCTTGGAACGCTCTCGACGAGGCGCAGCCTGCTGGAAAGCACCCCGAGGCCAGAAAATCGCCGAGAACAGGTGACAACGCACGAAAACCTCGAACCTCGACCCTGGGGCCCGAAACGTCTCCCCATAACGATGCCCCTGATGGTCCTCGAAACCGTCGGCGATGGCCTTGCGCATCCCCCCACCCTGAGCCTGCCGTCCCCCCGAAACGTTGCCCCTCCCGACCCGCAGCCCCCTCGGACTTTGCTCAATGGGGGGAAGAACCTGGGGGGAGAAACGCTGACCTTTCGTGCCCCCTTTGGGCCCCAGGGGGCCCTGTCATGATGGGCCTGTTTTCCACCACCACCACCACCACCATAAGTTGGAGGAGGGAAGGAGGTGGAGGATGAGGAAGAGGAGGAGGAGGAGGGAGAGGAGGAGGAGGACCCCTTCCCCCTACAACTTATGGTGGTGGTGGTGGTGGTGGAAAACAAGCCCATCATGTCAATCGGGGGCCCATTTAGGGCACGAGAGGTGCCGCTTTCTTCGGCGCCCCCCCCCCCCCGCTCTCCGCCCCCACCCCCCCTGCGCATCACCCGATCCCCGCGTCCTCCTCTCGGCAGCGGCGCCGGACCGCGGCCAGCGACCGCGGGTCGGCCACGAGGTGCACCGCCACCCCCGCGGGGAGCGCGAGCGGCTGCTCTCCAGCGGCGCCCTCGGGCGCATCCTCGCGAGCCAGTCCCCCAGAGGTCGTTTTTTGTTTTTTTTCCTCGGGGGCTGAAGCGCGTTCGTGTCACGAGTCGCCATATACAAGCGCCCGTCCCCGAGGACCGCTCCCCCCCCTCATTCCCCCCCTATGAGATAATACCACGGTTCGCGGCGGCGCCGTCTGGGAATGGCTGGGCGTAGCGGAGTTCCCAGACGGCGCAGGCGCGAATCATGACGTGGCCTCCTCCCCCTCCGTCCCCCCATTTAACGCCCGTCATCGCCTGGGAATAAGAACAGGGCTCCAAATCTGGTCGAAACAGGCACGTTCCACCGAAAGGCCGACAGCAGAATTTCAAGTTGAATTCGATTAACCGTATACCGGCCGGCCCGCGCATGCGTTTCGATGTAACTCAATCCCAGCGCTTTTTCATAGATTTTGGCATTGGGGCTCGTTGTCTGGCCCCAGGGCCATCAAAAACGGATCTGGGACGGAAAACTGCCCCCGGGGAAGGGGTTGGAACCTCCCTGGGGCCGCGCACTGAAGCAAATAATGCCATCATCGGATGTCTCAGAAGGTGTCGCTGGCCTGAGGTGTCTCCAGCCATTCTCATCATATCCGGGCCATTTAGGGATCCGCTCTGGCTCGTCCTGTTCGTGCTTATGACATACGGTGCTGTCTCACGTGTTCGTCTGCCGTGGCTTCTGCAAGACAGCAATGCTCTCCTCCTCACCTCGAGGAATCCGCTGGCTTGCCTTGGGCCTGGCCGCGGGGCCGTTCGGGACGGGGCGGTTGGAGCCTACGCGGGTGCGCGCGCACGCCTGGGGCTTGGTCGCCAGGGCCTTGTGGGGCGGGCGGGCGGGCGGGGACAGACCAGCGCGCGGCGGGTTCTTTTCAATAGCCGATCTCAACCTGTCCGCTGGGGCGGCTGGGGCACGGGACCCGACCAAGACGCGCAGTCGAGGAAGGGGCGCGAGGGGGCCCGGGCACGAGGCGGCCGAATACTTCGGGGAGCTTCTGACCCGGGTCAGTCCAGACCCGGGTCAGTCAGTGCAGAATCCTGCAAGATCCTGCACGATCCTGCACCCAAACCCGGGTCAACGCGAAGGATCCTGCAAGATCCTGCAGGATCCAGCGCCCAAGCCTGGGCCAGTGCGACCCTGGCCCTGCAGGATCCTGCTGTCCAGCCTGGGCCGCGAACGCGCGGAGCGCGACGACCCTTGCGCCCCCGCAGGTGACCTGGCTCTCGCGGGCCCTGGCCCTCGCGTGGCCCTCGTGGAGGAATCTCTCGGGGGGGGGGGGCGCGGGGGCGATCATCCCCAGAGGATGCGCGGGAGGAGGATCTTCTGGCTCGTCTGGCTCTTCTGAGGTCTCTGGGAGGCTACTCTTCTCTGCGTTTGGATTCCCTTCGGAACTCTTGTCAAAACGCACCCCTGCAGAGGTACCAGGAGGGGCCCCTGGGTCCCGAGAAATCTGCGATCAAAGATCAAGCTTTCGTGAACCGTTTCTCGCCGCTGTTGAAACTCTGGGGCGCTCCGCCGAGATTCACGCCAAAACGCACCCTGGGACAAGTCCAGGGGCCCAGACCCAAACTGTCAGCCCCCGCTGCGTCGCGACAAAACATCAAAACGTAAGGCGTGGGGCAATCTTCAGCTTCTGGGGGCCCTTGCCACCACGAACCTCCCTCATTCGGGCGATCTCGGCTGCCAGCTGCTCCAGGCTGCTCCTGCTGCACCTGTCTGCATGTGCCAAGGGATCTGCTTGGTCCAGGTGCTCCCAGCCTGTTTGTGCGCTGCTCCTGCCGCACCAGGCCGCTGGGGATTTGTCTGGTTCGAGCGCTCCTGGCTGTCCCTGGCTGTTCGCGGCCTGGTCCACTTCAACCTTTCATGTCTGATGGGCACGGCACCCGCGGAAGAGACCGAAGCACTGATGCTACAGGCTGTGGAATCCGCCATCAGAAAGCGGTTTGAGGGATGGGGTCGAAACGGAATGCCCGCCGCAAGCAGGCGGCTGGAGGGGTTTGGCGGGGACATTCGTATGTTTTCTAGCTGCGTGCAGATAAGACACCTTGCTGGTCCAACATGCAGCCCGCACCTCCTCCCATGAGGCAGTACGTCCTTCGTTATAGAAGCCCACCGTTGGACGGCGGTCCGATGGACGGGTAGCAGCAGGAGGTGGCCAGCAGGAAAAGGGCAACTGCCTGCTGCAACTGCCCACCCGCTGAAGTCCGCTGAGAAAGGTTGCGGGGGAGGACAGCGGGGGAACGTTGGTGGCAACGGTGCGCCCCTGCATTACTGCGCCCGCATCAGAACATGCAACTACGATGCTTGCAGTCACTGCCGAGCCTTCCCTTTCTCCACGGCCGCGTCCAACTTCTCGATGAGCTCACCCTGCTCCTTGATAGCTCTCTGATCTTGGTCCAAGCGGATCAAGAGATCTTGATATTCAGCCTCAGCATCTTGGAGTTTGTCTGACAGCTTCGCAATCTTATCCATGGTCTTCTTGGCCTCCTTCTGCTGGGTTGTGACCTTCTTGCATGTCGCACTGAGGCCGTTCAACTGCATCTGGTAGTCGGTCTTCCCAATGCCGAGCGACGTCATCATGCGGTCGCGCGCCTTGACCTTAGCGTTCTCGCACTGGCGGGGTGTGGCCTCGAGCAGCTCCTGGACGGACAACTCTGGCTCGGTGATGGTGCCCTCTGCGACTGTGTCTCCGGCCGACGGGCTCTCGAACTCGACACCGCCCTCCTGCACCCGCTCGCCAGGCTCCCCCGAGAGGGCGGGTTCCATCGCCTCGCTCTGAGTCGGGCCGCGTGTCGCCGACGCGCGCTGCAACAAGTGCGGCATAATGAGCCTACCCTTGGCTCCGACGTTGACCACGGCGCTAGAGGAGGTCTTACCCGATCCCTTCACCTCGGACTCCAGAGACGCAAAGGCCGACGCGGACTCCGTATCCCTCGCGCCATGGGCCACGCAGGTCAGAATCGCGGCATAGGCCACGCGCTTGAAGGGACCCGAGCACATAATCATCGGTGACTTTGGAGGCGGATGGGGGTTCGAGCTGGATAAGCCCGGAGAAAGTCGACCAAGGAGGGGAGTGAAGGAAAATCGCAGACAATCGGTCCCAAGCCCCCTCCCTGGGTCGAACCCGACAAGTTTTTCGGGCCGCATCCAGCCGTGGCGACGAGGGGAGGCACTTCTCCTCCCCTTCTACGTGCCAGAACTTGTGCTGGGCCGCTTCGGGCCCCCCAGCCGGCTCCAACGCTGACTTGCCTCGGGCCAGGGCGGATGTACTTTTTCAGACCACGTGCGCGGCGGAAGCGGGCGGGCAGATGGCTGCCCCGGCTGATGGCTGATGGCTCGAGCCACGAGCCCGCGGCGGAAGAACGAGTTGCTCAGGAGGGTGCCGCAGCAGAGGCAGCGCGCTATCTCTTTCCCGACATTCGCCGCCGTCGCTCTGTTCTGAAGTGCGGCCCGGCGGTACGAAACAGAAGGGACGACTGAGCAAAGCATATGTGTTTTGTCTGGGTCGCTGGGGCTGCGGCCTGGCCTCGACGGCATGTCCGGGCTTCCCTCCGGCCGGGACCAGAGCAGAAGTGATCCACCGACTTTCGGGCACCAGCACCCTGGAAAGTCTTGGAGAGCCGCGCCCGGCCGTTGCGGCAAGGCCCCCCACCTCCAGGGCCTCCTGCAGTCATCATAATACCACGAGGCATGCAAGATAAGGACCTAGCCTCGGCGACAAATAACTAGGCTCCCCGACCAAGATCTACGAAACGGCCCACACACCGGAGCCCCTCCTGAATCGAAGTGGTCCTCCTTTCAGCGTGAAGCAGTTTTTTCGATGATCGCAATTTTACTTGCAAGAAGGGGCCCGAAGCACGCAAGTTGGGAGATACTTACACGCTTTTTCGGCCCAGCGCTGTTCGAAATGGCGGCAAGAGAGGGGTTATGCCATGCAAGTACACTAACCAGAATCTGAAGAAAGACACGCTACATGCGATGTCTTGATTTGGTCAACACGGGACCCCCAGAAGTAAACAACCCTTTCCCCAGGGCCGGCCTTCCATCCAGAGCCGTTGTTTGACGGCCCCGGGGCCCAGCGAGGGCCCCGGCGGACAATTGCCAAAACCGGCCGTCACGAGTTGCCGCGACGCGAGGAGGGCATCAGGGATGTGCTTTCACGAGGTCCTCTGGCTGCCCGGGCCAGGCCAAAAGACAGGCCCACGCCCGCCGACGGAACCCAACGTCGCGAAAAGTTCGCCACTGAGATGTTCTGCACTTGTCGGACCCCAGGGGAGGCCTCGCCGTGCCCACGGTCCGTCAGAAAACAACTTGGGATACAAAAA
The DNA here is from genome assembly GCA_963575745.1 of Prorocentrum cordatum. NCBI lineage: Eukaryota > Dinophyceae > Prorocentrales > Prorocentraceae > Prorocentrum > Prorocentrum cordatum. The sequence goes on from CAUYUJ010018615.1 coordinate 930,067, forward strand.
AAGCATAAGGGAAAGGGCCCCGACTTGCGGGGACCCCGCACTGGAAGAATCTGCCACCGCGCCTTGTGAACATTGAGACGTGGGAGAATACCGAGGGCTGCCTGGTAGGGTTTTTGCGATTGGCGCCTCACTGCAAGCATCGCCCCTCGGTCCCACAGCTCCCGTGGCCACGATCCCTTGAAGAAACGATTGGTCCGTGTCCCGAGCTTCTAAGACGGCCCAGGCAGGCAACCATCGCCGCCAAGATAGCCCAAGATGCCTCGAAGACGTCCCTAGATGGCCCCAAGCCGGCCCAAGACGGCCTCAAGATGGCCCGGGATGACTCCAAGAGGGCTCAAGAGGGCCACAAGAGGACCCCCAACTGGGGGCGAGGAAGCCAAATTCATTGATCATCCATTGGTTTTCCCGTATCCTCAGTGGGTGTTCTTGTTTTCTCTGGACACCCCGCGCAGTCCTTCTCTCACCCTCCTCGCCTCTCTCATCACCCTCCTTGCCTCTCATGATGATGATATTCATCCTCCTCCTCATCATCATCATCATCAGCATCATCATCATCATCATCATCATCATCATCATCATCATCATCATCATCATCATCATCATCATCATCATCATCATCATCATCATCATTATTACTATTATCATCATCATCAGCATCATCACCGTCATCATCATCATCATCATCATCATCATTAGCATCAACGGCATCATCATAACCATCAACAGCAGCAGTAGCAGCAGCATGAGCACAATCATGATCATGATCATGATCATCATCACCATCATCATCAGCAGCAGCATCATCAGTATCATCACACTCCTCCTCATCCTCCTCCTCATCATCATCATCATCACAATCACCATCATCATATGATCATCGTCGTTAGCACCAGCAACAACAACATCATCATCTTCATCATCATCCTGTACACCATCAGCATCAACATCAGCATCACCAGCATCAACATCAGCATCATACGCAGCGTAATCATCATCGTCATCAACCACATCATCATCAGCAGCATCATCTTCATTACCATCACTATTACTATCGTAAACACCATCATTATGATCAGCACCAGCATGATCATCATCATCATCATCATCTTCATCATCATCATCTGCAACATCGTCATTCTTAGCGCCAGCATCATCATGCATGCATCATGATCACCATTATCGTCACCATCAACATCATCAGCTGCACCAGCATCACCATTACCACCATCATACTCATAACCGGCATGAGCATCACTATCATCATCATCATCATCATCATCAGCATCATCATCATCATCATCATCATCATCATCATCATCATCGCCATCATCACCACCATCATAAGAATCATCAACATCAGTATGATCATCGTCATGACCGTCATCATGATCACCATCATCAGCTGCATCATCATCATCATGACCAGCTTAAGCTCCATCGCCGTCAGTATCGTCGGCATCATCATCATCAGCATCATCATCATCACCACCACCACCACCATCACCACCGCGCACACCTACTCACACACTAGCACACTCATCTTGAGGAAGTCTCGAGCGAAAGCCTCGAGCGGGAGCGCCCCCCCGGATGGGGTCCCCACCTCATTTTGGCAATCCGAGGCGGCCATAATTAGGAACATCCCATAAGAACATAGGGTTCATGACACCTCGGAGCCTGAATCCATACCTCGAGCGGGAGCCTCATTTCTGAGCAAACTGAACGGACGTCTTGGGCGCTCACTCGTCTCGCAGTGAATCGCGAGGAAGTCTCAAGCGGGAGCCTCAATTTCATGAGGTCCCCACCTCATGTTGGCAGTCCGAGACGCCCATCGGAATACACAGAAGAACACAGGGTTATGATACCTGGGAGCCCGAACCCTGAGGAACTCTCGAGCGGGAGCTTCGTCCCTGCCCCCCCCCCCCTCCTATGTGTGTCGTGCGCTCACCCGTAAGTGAATCGCGAGGAAGTCTCGAGCGGGAGCCCCCCCCCATGGACCCCCGCTTCATGTTAATTCATCCGAGGCGATCCCCTGTAAAAACCAAGGTTGAGTGACACCTGGGAGCCTGAATCTTGAGAAAGTCTCGGGCGGGAGCCTCGTTCCTTTGCCGAGCGTCCTTGAAAATCCGAGGCGGCCATCCTCAATCAAGCTTGCAAGCGTCGGGAAGGACCAGACGATACCAGACAGGAAGGGAGCCTCCGTAGTCACAAGGACGTCAACGAAGCTTCCTTCCAGATCAGTGTGGAAGATTATCAGAGGGGTCCGACCGCAAGAGTAATTGAAAGGTGTTCGCATTCTCGCCTTCGCGGGCTTCCGTGAGGTCAAGGTGGCCAGAGAAGCCTCCAAGATGGCCTCAAGAGGCCCTCATGAAAGCCCCAAGATGGCTCAAAAAGATCCAATGATGGCCAAAGAGGCCTCAGAGACAGCCACGAGTTGGCTGTAGAGGGCCTCCGGAGGAAGCCAAGACGGCCTGAGAGGGCCCCTCGACGGCCCAAGACAGCGCCAAGATGTTCTGACGACGGCCCCAAGACACCCTCCATACGGCCAAGACAGCCCAAGTGGGCCGAAGAGGGCCCCAAGGCGGCCCAGGAAGGCCCCAAGACGGCCAAGAGGGCTCCAAGGGACCCGCAAGACTGCCCCGCAGGAACCCAGACCAGCTCCAAGGCGGCCCAAATGAGATTCATGAGAGCTTTACTCTTCTTCTTCTTCTTCCTTCTCCTCCTGCTCCTCCTCCTACTCCTCCTGCTCCTGCTCCTCCTGCTCCTCCTCATCATCATCATCATCATCATCATCAGCAGCAGCAGCAGCATCAGCATCATCATCACCATCATCATCAACATCGTCATCATACGCATCATCGTCATCATCACCACCATCATCATCATCATAATCAGCATCATCATCATCCTCATCATCATCATGATTATCATCAACAACATCATCACCACCACCATCATCATCAGCATCATCATCATCGTCATCGTTATCGTCATCATCATCGTCATTATCATCATAACCATATCATCATCGCCATCAACTGTATCATCATCTGCAACATAATCATGGTTATCACAACCATACTCGTCCTCGTCCTCATCCCCTGCCCCAGAACCCATCATCATCATCCTCATGATCATCATCACCATTGCAATCAACATCACCATCACCACCACCACCATCATCATCATCATCATCGTCGTCATCGTCATCACCAAAATCATCATCAGCCTTATGTTATACATCGCCACCGTCCGCTACAATCCACCTCATCCTCTCCATCTTGTCTTGATCATATCTTCGTCAGCTGTATCATCATCGTCCTCATCGATTGCAGCTTTCACCGAGACTACTGGACTGGCACGGTGGCAGGATTTGCAGCAGGCAGAAAGACTTCGGACGTCTGCGGCCCCAGACATCCGACGTTGTGATATTTTCGCAACGTACTTATCTCCCGAAAGGCCTGGGCCTTCCCGTGGACTGGCTTCTCATCCCTGGTCGTTCCTGACGGCCCCAGGGCCCGCGAAACATGGTGAAGACCTCCAGTCGTGATTGTTCCACGTCGCGAGGCGTCTCCAAATCGGCGGATAGGGATCAATGATCCTGACTGGTCGGCCTCGGCGCCACCCTGATGGGGACTCTGTCGGCCCAGGCTCAGGCGGGTGCCCCGATCCTGCCTTTCCCCTGCGCCGCCCCTTCGCGGAGTCTGGCGCCCACCTGCCGCCCCAGGACCGTACCCCCGGGGAAAGGGTTGCGAGTTGTTCGATGTACTCGGTTGTGCGGTGGGCGGCTTCTCGTGGCCACAGCTTGATTTCCGTAGATAATCTCGGCTGTTCTTTGGTTGGGATGTAAGTTTCGGCGTCTGGCGGCTGTGTTCGTGGCCTCTGATGAAGAAGTCATGGCCAGGTCAGGATGAAATAACGGGTCACAGAGACGGGGTCTGGACTCTGGGGCCCGTATTGGAAAAGCACTACGGCGGAGGTCTGCGAGGTTCGAGATCTGGAGCTTTGAGCGATTCCGATGTCTTTGGCCTGTCTTTCGCTCTCGTCAGGCCTCCGGGGGGCTCCTCGCCGCCACGGCTCGACTTTCAGGCGCAGGCCCGAAAAACGTGGAGCCTGAAATGAAACAAAAACGCCTCGATTGAAAAAAAAACTCCTCTCTCAATGTCTCTACTCTCTCCTTCTCGTCCTCCTCATCCTTGTCCTCCTCCGCGAACTCCTCCTCCACCTCCTCCTTCTGATCTGACAGCGAAGTAGATGTTAGCACCGACGCTCCCCTCTCCCCCCCCCAGGCCAGGCGGCCCTGGGGGGGGGATCAAATTAATGCCAGGTGGTTGCTTGAGCACCGCTCCAGGAGTCACCAGCAGGTATCTGTAATAGGCAACAAGGGGCAACAGACACGGGTAGGATGGGATGAGAAGCGGGGGAGGGGCCTCATGAGGTAGATTGGTGGGGCTAACGCCGTGTGTAGCAGTCGGTGCGTCGCATGTAATACCCCGTCCATCCCTATGATCCCCCCGTCACTGTGAACAGCGGTGGCCCTGGTGGCGAAGGTTCGAAAGCACGCGCCTCGGGCTTCCACCCTTGTTTTGCCTCTGTCGCTGTTCTACTGCGCGATGTGAGGCGAGGTGTACCTACAAATGATGGACTGCAGCTGCCAGTCGGAAGGGTGCGGGATGCGGCGCATAGCAGTAGAGGCGGATGTGCAACTGGGCTTGGTGGCGTGAGGCGTGGAGCGGAAGAGCCGCTAAAGATTAGGAACAAGCGTATCAGGTGGGGTGGGCCTATGGACGTAGCTGTGGCCACGCTCGCCAAGGTGGAGGGCATAAAAGCTTCCCCCCTGCCCATATGAAATCCCCAAATCGCCCACCGCCCCCGCGACTGGTGCCCTTCCCTGCCACGCTGGCATAGGGTGCCCAGACCGCGGGGCTGGTGGCCGCTTGGGGGATTCCTCCAGGCGTGGGGGAGGTCCATGCCTTCCAGCGGTTGCCCAGCTGCGTGCTTTGATTCCCTGCAGCCGCCATGGCCCCTCCCCCCCCGCTGCAAATCCTTCTCCTCCTCCTCCTTTTTCTCTTTCGACCACATAACCGCCACCGTCCGCACGGCGCTGGCTCCCCGGGCAGACACGGAGAGCTTGAAATAACCGGTCTATATATGTATATATAGAGATATATATAGAGAGAGAAAGAGAAATCGGGACCCAGCGGTCTACCAGCGACTCAGCTCTTCTATTACTCCTCTCTTCCTCCTCCTCCTCTTCTTCCTCCTCCTCCTCCTCCTCTTGTTTAACACGCGCATCCGCCACCAACACAACACGCCTTTCTGGTTGACACGCTGGCGGCTCACGGTCTCATCCTGCTCGCGCGCCGTCCGGACGCCATCTGAACCGAACATGATTGACTGCACAAAGCTATCGGCCGATCGCCTGGGAAACTCGACCCTCAAGAAAACCTCGAGCCTCCACTGCAGCTGCGCACAGCCCCACTGCGTGGCACCAGCCAGGCGATTCGGCGCGACGAAGGCCCCATTCTTCTCGATCCGTCCCGACGTCGGCGGTGCATCGGTGACGCTTTCGACGCCTCAGGACGGTCGAGAAAGTGCATCAGGTCCCGGGTGTCTCCAGTTTTTCGCTTCATTTTTAAGCCCCCGAGGACTCGCGAGGGGCGGTCCTGGGACTCGCAAGGGTTGCCCTGGAAGCCGTGGAGGCCTCTCTGGAAATCACGGAGACACCGCGGGCCAGGGACACCTCTGACAACACCCGAGAGAGGCAGGCCAGTGGCCAGACCCCGCCGTCCGATTGTGAGACACCGAGCCTGCAGCCACCGATCCCATACTATCCTCCCTTCTGCCCACGGAGCGAACGAGTGCCCGTGCGGCGACCCCCCGACCCCCTCGATCTCTGGCACCACTCTGGAGGCCAATGAAAGACCTCGAATCCCTCCGCCAGCCGAGCGAGGACTCGGCATGCCCGGTCCGAGGCAGGGGGCGTCGGACCCAGACCTTCCCCGAAACATGGCCCCCAATCGATTGTGGGAAGAGTCTAACCGACAGTTGCGACGAGCCTATTCTTTTCCTACTCGAGCTTTCGCGGCGCCGGGCAGCTCGTGAAGACTTTGAGGAAGAATGCTGTGGCTGCACGATGCCATGTTATGTAAATGCCCACCAGGCCACCCCAACCCAGCCCGAATTCGCCGTTGGGCCTCCAGTGGGGGGACGCTCTGGAACATCGAGAAACCATAATGAAACCCGTACAACTCCCAGACCCAAATTTGGGAGGGCTCGACTTCCGGATCGGGTTGGGGTGGCTTGGTACGTCGTGATCATGGTGCCTGCGTGCTGCTGCTCACGTGCACAGCAAGCCCAATGTTCCCTGGGCCCCTCGACCACTTCCCACGCAATGCCAGCGGGGGTCACCACTAGAGGGGCCACCACCTTCTCGAGGAGACGGGCACCCGGGGAGACCCCCCCGAGACCCCCGAGGCAACCCACGACGTCGAAGACGTATGTCCTCGACTCCTGCGAGGAATCGCCTGTCATCCCAGGACGTTCTTTAACCTCACAGCCCCCCACCACCTTTCGATGTGGACGGCCGACATGGGAACGGAAAGGATGGGCACGATGCCCAACACCAAATGCTTTCCAAAATCGAATCGACACCGGCCGCTGTTGAGCCGGCGATGGTCTGTCTTCAGTGACAAACGAATCCAATTCAAAACAGACACGGAGTGTTGCCGGTTTTCGTACCCATTCTTTCGGTATCCATGTCGATCGCACGGAACCCACGGGCCGGCGTGTCGTCCTAGGGCGTTTCTTGACGGCCCCGCGGGGCCCGAGACCACCCCGATGTCAGCCCACCCACGGCGGCCGTTCGGGGCGACTCGGCCCCCCCAGGACGCTCTCGGCGAGCTGCAGCTGCTCAGGCAGCCCGAGGCTGGAACATCTGCGGAAACCGACGGACAACAAAAAATTAAAACATGTCGAGCTGGCCGCGCCGGGCCATCTCGGGGTCGACAGGCGCGGGGCGGGTACGGCGGCAAGGCGGAGGGAGCGGCGCACTCTCGCGCGCGCGCCGCCGCGCGCTCCCTGACCACCCCACCTCAAGCCAAGAGGGCCCAACCCAACAGGACACCACGGCACGCAGTGGCAGCGGCACCGCGGACCAGCAGCAGCAGGGCGACACGCAGGAAAAGACGCACAGCAGCAGCACCAGCTACGACGGCAGCAGCAGCAGCAAGGGGGCAGCACAGGGGACACGAGAGCGGGGAAAAACAAAAACGAGGGCCCCAACAGCGCGCCACCCCGCAGGCGAGGGAGGCAGCAGCGGCAGGGGCAGGGAAGGAGACGATCTTGAGGCGGGTGCGGGGGAATAGGTGGGCCCACCTTTGGGCTCGCAGCTCGTCATTATCATCATCCGTCGCGTAACAATCATCATCATCATCATCATCATCACCATCATCATCACCATCATCATCATCAGCATCTGCACCATCCTCATTATCATCACCATCGTGATCATAAACATCATCATCACCATGATCACACCATCGCCGCCAACTTTTATATTATCGACGATACCAACATCATCGTATGCATCGCCTGTTGGCCCATTCACTGTCTAACGGTTTCCTGAAGGCATCAACAGTGGTTTGCTTGTGCCATTGCGTCTTATTGCGCCATGTTGTGTTATGCGGTGTAACGTGGCGTCCTTATGCGTCCAATGTTGTTCCGTGGGATCCCGCGGTATCCTGCCGTGTCCTGGTTTGCACTGCGACTGCGGCCGCGCGGTGAGGCATGAAATCACACCCGACACACATGCAGGCGTTTTGGAGCAGGACTCTTTTTGCCGATCACATCTTCACCCCTAGATACAACCCCGAGAATTCTGGAGCGTCTGTTGCACCAGAGCATGCCTTTGCCTCTAAGACGTCATTGCACGAGCTCTATATCGCCCGCGCTGGCTTCTGCATCATCTTCTTGCCATTGCTCTTATGCTTCTGCTTCTCCTTCATGGCAGCCCGCGCCGTCACAGACGCGCGCTTCTTGTCCGTGGCGGACATCCCCTTGCCCTTGGGCACGCACGGGTACGACTTGGAAGCCTGCTTGACCGCGGTGGCCACGGAGTGCTTGCTCAAGTGTCCAGCGTCACCAAAGTCTATGAGGACGTTGTGCCTGGAGGCGAAATACAAGACGATGAACCGATGGCGCTCCGCGCGCAGCTCGTTACAGCTGCGCGCGTAGCCGCGGAACCAAGCGAAAGTGCTCTCCGCGATGGAACCATTGACTTTGCGGAGGCGGCGCTTCAAGCGGTCGATGCGATGCGGATTGCATTTGCACGTGCTGACGTGGTACTTGCCGTGGAACTTGCCCACCCAGTAATATTTCAGCTGCTTGTACTTCTCCTCTTTGGACGCCGAGGGCGCAAAGGAACACGCACGATCCATGATGAGGCAGCTGACGTTGCTGTGCAGGGGCAGGACCTCGTCCTAGCACGCGCGGAAGATCTCGCTGTTTTCTGGGCACTTGTGCTCGCGCACCGCAACGGTCCGCTGCGAGCTCGGGTCAACGACCATGAACCAGCCGCGAGTGCGGCAGCCGACATCGCCCGCCGCCGACGTCGCCCTTTTCGAGTGAGAACAGAGCGCCCGCACCTTATGATGGCCGTCTGCTACCAACTCCTTCACGCTGCCCTTGTCGGCGGGAGGAAAGACGTTGGCGTGGCGGTGCTCGTGGTGCGCCTTGAAACTCCCAGGCGCGATCTCGTCCTCAATCACAATGCCTGGGTTGCGGGCATGCGGCATCTTGCACGTTCGTGGGGATCTCGTGCGGACCCTCTCGGGGGGCTGTTGGAAGTGCGGGCCCTCTCGCGGGGATCTCGCGCGGACCCTCTCGGGGGGGGTCTCGCGCGGACCCCCCCGAGGAGGAGGAGGAGGAGGAGCAGGAAAGCGCTGACAGGTCTAAAAAATCCCCCTCCCCCCAAAAAAAACCTGACAGGTCTGAAGACAAATCAATATTCTGGCGAAGAATCTTGGGCGAGCCTCCACGGGGGAGCATAAGTTGTGAAATCGTTTGATGGCTTTGTTGTTTCTTCGAACTGTCAGCACTTTGTTTTGCTGTTGGTTGCTTTTTGCTTGGTTTCTTTAGAACTGTTGATACTTTCGATACAGGTGATTCAATATGATCCGATCTGGTTGAATCGTTTCCCCGGCACGAGAACAAAGCAGAGGGGGCGAGGGGAGAAGAGGAGAGGAGAGGAGAGGAGAGGAGGCAGGAGGAAGGAGAGAGGATAGGAGAGTGCATTTTACCAGCAGACACACCCCACGCAAGAAACACACGCCACGCAGGACGAAGGACTGGGCCCACCTATTCCCCCTACCTCCTTGAGGCAGGGTCCAGGATCCATAAACATGAAACAATACGTCGCCGAGCTCAATGCGCCCAGGAACAAATTCAAAAGTGGCCCACACAGCGCCACAAGGAAAACAGGGCAGAACGCGAACCACGCGGCCCACAGGGCCACTGAACGAAGACACGGACGCAAGGACCCGCAGGCGAGGCAAGGAGCAAGACCAAGGACACTGCGGCAGGACAAAAACGAAGAGCCAACAAGAGGGGGCGCGACACTGCCCCATGGAACATGGGGACGGCAGACAGTCGGAGCGGCCCTCACAACCATCACTCTCCAGGAGCACGCAGTGACCAAGGCCTGTTGGGCGCGCTTTCCCAGGCGAGAAACGTGCAAAAATTTCAGGGAACAGCCGAATTCGAGATTGCTACGCAGCAGGACCAGGGCCCTCCAACTTGAAAAGGAAAGCAAAACGACCAATGGGCCCCAGGACCAGGATCGTTTGCGGAAAACAAGAGTTTCCCATATCGCCTGGCCAACAGCCGCAGACGAGCGACAAAAAAACCTGGTGCGGATGGAGGGCAGTCAGTGCCTAGGCGGCGGTGGGCAAGGGTCTTCTGAAACGCATCGAGAACAGCACTGGCAGCACCGTCACGATCCAGCCCCCGCATAAGCCCCAGGACGGCGAGTCGAGAACCAAGACTCGTCGTCGACCAGTCACTCCCTCCATCGCCCCGGCAGATTCTGAACGCCTGGGATCCAAGGGATGGCTAGGAAGACTTGAACACTGGGCAGCGTTTGTAGCGGCGAAGGTCGCCAGGCCCCCCGCATCAAAAATAGCGCCCTCGGCCCGCGAAACAAAACCTGGCCGAGGCGCATGCCCCCCCCCCAGGGAGGGCCTGGAGAATTCCACCAGGAAGGCGGGCGCGCGCGGCCGTTTCGCAAGCCCTGAACCTGACAGGCATCTCAGCCTCCAAGAGCCAACGTCCGATTCGAACCTGCGGATGGAGCAGCGGTCACCAGCGCTCAAAGCCCTCGAAGACATCTGTGCACCACACAGTGAATATCCCCACCCGCCCGCCCAATGTTGGGCGAGAGAGTACCAGCGGCATCGTCACTAGTGCGTCTAATCATCGAGTTCTCGCGCCAGGGGGGGACGCCGCCTAGCAGGGCAGACAACATCACGGCGCCCACAATCATACAGCAACCCTAGATCATGCAAAGCCGGAACAATTGCCATACACTTGACCAAGACACAACACGTAGTAGCCTCCGACAGCAGTCTCCAGCCCACACATTCAAGAAAGCCCAAGGCCACATAACTGGGTAAGCATTCAATTAATTAGCGCGGGCCTAGGTCCCGCCGTTCATATCTGCGCAGCCTCCTTGATATTGCCTAGCCACCTCAGGAGCGATGCGAACTACTTGAAACCAGTGTTGAGAACAGAACCGCAATTTGAATGCACCAGCCGAATAAGTCGACAGCGACAGAGGCCTAAGATGACGCGCGCTCAGCCAGAACTCAAGCATGACTTCGCGCCGCGCCGCTGCGCGAGCTGAAGGGCCAGCCCAGAATCCGAGGCAGAATGCGCGGGCCTCGGATGTGATCGCGCGACATCGACCTCGCCCCCGCCCCCTCCCCATGTGCTCAGAGAGACGCGCGCTAGATAATGGCCCGCAGACGAGCGCGCAGAACTCGGCGACATTCAGCGAGAAACCGATGGCAGAAGAGAGCTGTTCCAGCAATAGAAGCGCGGGCGTCAGATCGACAGGGGCATTCTGCTACCCAACGCAGCGGTCGTCTGAACACGCGCGTTCCACGTCGAGCCTGGGAGCGCGCGGGCACTTGATCCATCTTAGAACCGGGCCCAACGCCAGGGAGAAGAAAGTCATCGACGACTGGCCCCCTTGCCTGACTCCGCACATCGCTGGGGGGCCGAATTTCAACGGCCCCCGCGAAGTCAACTACTGCAACGCTGCAAAAGTAGAATGGCATATGGGGCCCCGCTATATTCTGCGGGATGCCCATGGCCCTGAGAAGCCGGGCAATCCACGCTGAGAGAATCGACGGGAACGCCGCCCGAAAATCAGCGAATAGGGTGCCAGCTTTACCCAATCCACGCACGAACTGAAAGAGCCCCCAACTGTCCACCTCAACCTTGCACCCAGGATGTTGTGGCGTTGAACGCCCTCTCGCTGCTGCTTCATGACCGTCGGGGGCGATGCCTCATTCTGCCCGATGCAGAGAGCGCCCGAAAGGATCTTCACGTCTGCGCTGGAGTGAGAAACGGTCGGGTAGATCCACGCAGCCCCGAGACCAAAGCACCTTGATATGCGGGGCCCTCCCCTTCGGTCGCATAACCATTCGGCTGATCGCGCAGTCCTCGGGAAGCGCGGCACCATTGCTCTCGCGCGCGACCTCGCATGCAGCTTCGCAAACGCCCAACGGCGCATCGGGGCCCTCAGGAACCGCCCAACATCCATGCGGCATGCCATCGGGCCCAGGGGCAGAAGGCCGCTTGAAACGAACGCGTTCTTCAAGCTCGTCCTGATTAAGGCGCCGAAGAGAATCAACGAGCAGGCGGTCGACCGACTGCGCATGAGACAGGGCGGCGGGCCAGCGATGTTCATGGCGAGGTGCACGGGCACAAGCCCGCTGCCAGTGGGAGGATAAGTCGCGGGCCGCATCTCCAGAGCTCGGGCAAGGTAACGGGCCCACGTCGCCCGCGTCGTCGGAGACGGGTGGGCCCGCGAGACGCGACCGCGCGGCAGGCGGGGAGCTGGCGGCGGACGCGGTCCTCATTCGCCGCCTTGACTCCGCGCCGGGGCTGGTGGAAGCGACTTGCCGCGTCGTCAGCGCCCAATTCCGAGCGGGCCTGCCCGTCGCAGAGTTTGAACCCAACTGCGACGCAAAGAGCCACAGACACGCGACGCCGGCAATTCGTCGCAGGCGGTCACGATCGGCCATGGCCACGCGATGCACTTCCCATGTCCTCGCCAAGGCCTCCGTCTGCGCCAGCCGACTGGGCGCTCTTCTCCAGCGACCAGCCTGGGCGACGCTCCACTCCCGCTCGAGCGACGACGTAAGGGCGTCCAAGAACTCACTCACATACCCAAACCCCAAAGTAGTCGCCTCGGAAGCTGCAGAAATGCATGCCTCCCCCCGGTGATCCAGACCCAGGGAAAGAGTTGCACCCGCGACGCAGTCGAGTCCGCGAAAGCGAGCCTGCTCACGAATTCGGCCGACCTCCGCGGCCTTGCGAGAGTCGCGACGCATGGGCCCCGCCTCAAAGCCCAAGGCAATGGAGGCGTCGCCGAACACTCGCGCAGACCGCGGCCGTCGCGCACGCGAGCGCGCGAGACGAACTTCCGGATGCGCCGAAGGCCAGAGGGGCTGCCGACGCGCGTAGCTCTGGCGGACGTCAACCTTCTGCATCAGACACGCGAGCGCGGTGGCAAGGGGAAACAAAGCCGCGGCTCAACCCGCGAGACGCCCCAGCTTCTGGCCTGCGACGCCGACCGAAGATCCCCGGGGATATTCGCGCGACGGCTTGACCTGCTAGAAGCGGCCGGCCTCGGGCCGCCATCCCCTGGAGGTCCTGCGATGGCGGAGCCAATGAGATCGTGGCCCCAGGGCTCTGGCGATTCTGGCGAGGCAGCGATCGCGCTCAATTTCAGCCTTGTCTGCCGCCGACGCCGTCGCGCGATCGCCAGCCGCGCGAAAAGTTTGCGACGCGCCATCCGCGGAACGACCCGGCGTCGCCAAGAGGCGGGAGGGGAGACTTGTCTAGAATCCACGGTGCCTCGATGGGGGGCGCCGCTGAGCGCGCGAAGATCAAGGGCCCGCGCGAAAGCCGCCGCCACGCCCCAAAACCATCGGCGCAACGCGAGCCCTGAGACGGGCAACCCCCAGCGCGCGAGCCGCGCCCGGCAGGGGGGCGACGAGGGCCGGGGAGACGCGGGCCGCGGGAGCGGGCGGCGGCCCGAAAAAACGCAAATACTGAACAGGGAGCTCGAACTGATAGTGACAGGCAGCCACGCCCCCGCCGCGCAGCACAGGAATCACGCGAGGCTGACCCTCCTGATGGGCAGGGGCCTCGCCCGACGGGAGCACCACCCCCAGGGGTCCTTGAACCATAGATTCGGTGCGCGACTATCCCAGGTCAGTCGAAGGGCACCTGGCCTTTCGCGCAAGGAACACGCCACTCTCTTCGAGCGCACCCTCGCTGGCTCAGTGCCCGCCAGACTCCCGGAGCCCCCCCGCCCCGCCCGAAGTCTAGGGCTGCCCCGAAGCGCTGGGACCGAGGTAAGGCCACCGTCGCAATCTACGTCGCGAGTGGCCACCTCCTCCCCCTCCGGCAAAAGCGTCGAAATATCATCGAGCGCGCGCTGCAGGGCGGGAGCGGGCAAGCACTGAGAGACGCCCGCCTAGAGTGCACCGCGGGAAGAGACGCGATCTCGAAGTTCACGCGAGCACCGACGGCCGACGCATCATCCGCATGGCTGCACGCCCCCTGGAGCGCCTGCCACGTCCCTAGGGGGCTCCCGCAGTCAGGGGGATGCGTGCCAACGAAGCAGCACTGCCGCGCGAATTGCTCAACTGCTGAGGCCTGCGCCGAGGTCAAGACCGCCGGCGAGGTAGACGGCGGGTCAAGGGCGCCCAGCTGAAGGCCCGGATGCCGTCGAACAAGCGCCCCTCCGGCGCCCAACGACGTCGCGGACGGCGTCGCTGGATCTGCGACGAGCCCGCGCCACCAGCACCTCCCGCGGAGACCTCCGAGGGGCAGCCAAAGGTCGGTGGGGCGGCGCGCTGCCTCCCGACTGCGAAGGTGAAACCGCCTCAGGGCGGCCCCCACCTGCCGAACCCCGATGAACCCTGAACCCTGACAAGTGGCCCTCGAGGAGGTGGGGCGCCCCCCCTCGCGGCGGCACCAGACAGAGTGGGACTAGGCCGTCAGGCCCGCGCCCCTCGTCGCGGACGCGGCTGGCCTCCTCGCGCGCCTGGCGGCGCTCCTCGGCGCAGCAGCCCGGCCCGCCAGCTCCATCGCCGCGTAGTCCTCCAGCTCTGGCATGACGATCGCGCCACCGCGCAAGTTCGTCACGACTGGGAACAGGGCCTCTCGTTGAGCCAGTCGTCCCACAGGCCGCGCCAGTGCCGACCTCGCGAACCAGATCCATGTCAGGCGTTCTCCCACATCTGGTACTGGCGGCCCACGAGTTCGAGCGCCGCCATGCGCCGCAGCTACAGGTGCACCTGGTCGATCGTCAGCGCGACCCCCAGTAGCTGGGAGAGCAGCAGGTGCTCGTCCACGCCACCATCAGTGGCGGACAAGCCGAGCACGGACCTCCACCAGGAGCGCCTCGGCACCGGTTCCCTCGTAATCATCTCTGTCGCGAAATAGGCTGAGCGAGGGCCCTCGATCTCCCGGCCGCCGACCTCCTCCCTTTGCTGCAGCGCGTTGGCGAAGGTCAGTCTAGAACGCTAGAACGCTTCTGGCCGCCCCGCGTCATCGGGGGGAGCCCTCCGGCGAGCACCGCCCCGTCCTTCGGGAGGAAGGCGCACCAGTCGTTGTGGCTGTGCACGACCTTGCCCGCCTCGAAGTCCTTGAGGTCGCCGCGCGCCACGCTGCCGCGAGACTCTAAGGCGAACCGCTTCTCCGCCGGTCCGCCCTTGGAGTCCCGCGGAGAGCAGGTCCTTCGCCAGCGCCTCGCTCGCGTCCATTTTGAATCTCCTGGCATTGCCGAAAGCGAAATGGTCGATCCGAAACACAGACGCGTCCCCGAAGGCTGGCGGCATGGCGCCACCAGTACCAAGCCGCTTCAGATCGTCACTCTCGCCGAAGTCCTCCTCGAAGATGCTGAAATCCCTGAACGACGACCCACGTCGTTCCCGAGATTGGGCGGGGAGGACCGCTGATGCCATTCTACCTCCGTCCGCCCTCGTCCTGAAAATAGCAGACGAGAGCCCGATTGCCGACCTTGAGCGAGTGAACCCAAGGGGGCGTCGCCACCGTCGCTGTACACGGTCACGGACTCGATCTGGATGATCGGGACGACCTGACGTCGCGCAAGAAAGCGTTCGAGGAAAAGCCCGGCACCCACAGAGATCGCAATCATAACGTCAGGTACAAGCAGCCACCAGACTGTCCCGAGACCGCTCCCGCTATCCACGTTGCAGTGGCAGTCGCGCTGGCACACGCACTGGGTCGGCCGCCCTGCCAGCTCGGCCAGTCGGGCACGTGCGCCTCGCAGACGGACTCAACGGGATTCGGGTATTGGAAGGCGCGGAGGAGCGACGCTTCGCGGAGAGCAGAAAGTGTAGCAAGTAGAGAGCCGAAAGCTTCCATGAAGGTTCCAGTCTTGAACGAAAAAGCCTGCAGAGCGGAATGCGGATGCCAAGGTCCAGTCATTACCACTCGGCACAATGAGCATCATCATCATCAGCAGCAACTGCATCATCATAAGCAGCAGCGTTATCATCATCATCATCATCATCATCATCATCATCATCATCATCATCATCATCATCATCATCATCATCATCAGCATCACCATCATCATCACCATCATCAACATGATCGTCATGATCCTCGTCATGATCATCATCATCATCATCAGCAGCATCATCACCATAATCTGCACGACAACCATCGCTCGTCATCATCAAAAAACGTCATCATAATCATAATCACCATAGTCATCATCATCATCATCATCATCATCATCATCATCATCATCATCATCATCATTATCATCATCAACAGCAGCATCAGCATCAGCATCCGCATCAGCATCATCATCACCACCATCATCATCAGCAGCACCATCATATCATCATACTGAAAATCATCATCATCCTCATCAGCATGATCAGTCGAATCACCATTACCAGCATGATTACCATCATTCAACATCGTCATCACAAGCATAATCATGTCGGCCAGCGTTGACTCCAAATAGATTGGACGACTCAAATCAAGGAATAAGAGGAATCAAGCATGCTTGGAATCCGCAACTCAGAAAGCAAGAAAGCGTGAAAGCAAGCGCGCAAGCAGGCAAGCAAGCAAGCAAGCAATCAGTGGTCGTGGTCGTGGTCGTGGTCGTCGTCGTCGTGGTCGTCGTCATCATGGTCGTGGTCATCGTTATCGTCGTCGCCATCGTCGTCGTAGTCGCTGTCGTTGTCGTCGTCGTTGTGGCCGTCGTCGTTGGATGACGAGGAGGAGGAGGGACGAGGAGACGAAGACGGCGACGGAGGCGGGAGGAAGAGAGGATGGTGGACGACCCCGCCACCAGCGTCAGGGTGAGGAGGGAGGAGGAAGGAGGACGTAGTAACCCAGACCTCCGATGCCCTAACGTTTTCCCATACGGGACCTCTGCAGCTCCGAAACATCACCGAGGGACAAGTTGTTCGTCCCGAGAAGTTTTTTGAAGGTGCCCAGGCCTGGTGAGGACCCCCAGACGCCGAAAATGACGAAAATGCGCTGGCGGTCTGGGAGGAGAGAAGAGGAGGAAGGAGGGAGGGAGGTTAGGAGGGAAGACGGGGGAACGAGGAGGGAGGAGGGAGGGAGGGAGAGAGGAGTGCGCAGGGCGGCGGGGGGGGAGGAGGAGGAAGAAGACTAGGGTAGACCCGAGACGCACCAACGATGTTGCAATACAACCTCCAAATTCCCTCCTCTTATGCTTCGAAAGAAAAAATGCTCATTGCGGGAAACGGCCCAGTCGAATACAACCGTCTGAGAATCCTCAATCGCGCCAGACAATCCGGGAACTTCAGCGCCGCTGATACACGTGATAGATCTGTCCTGACAGTCCGAGACCGTGCCAAAACGCCATGTCTGGGAACTCGCCAACGCGAATCAACGTGACTGTTAGGTCCTGATAACCCTAAATCGTGCCAGAACGCCCTCACTGAGAATTCTACCATACGAATCCTTCATACACTGCTGAAACTAATTGCAATG
The DNA here is from genome assembly GCA_963575745.1 of Prorocentrum cordatum. NCBI lineage: Eukaryota > Dinophyceae > Prorocentrales > Prorocentraceae > Prorocentrum > Prorocentrum cordatum. Next base: position 947,365 of record CAUYUJ010018615.1, read on the forward strand.
ATTGTGCGAGGCGCTAGAGCGAGAACCACCTGTTGAGAACGACCCGCCATCCATTCCGTGAAACAGTTGCACCTCTCAAGCTTTAGGATCATAACTGGCGAGGGGGTCTCAGGCGAAATGCCGGTCCGCCCTGCCGACACATCTGGGGAAAGGGAGGAGGGAGGTCAGGAAGGAGGCTCGGAGGGGCTATCTGTGAGAAAATGAGATGGAGGGAAGCTGGGGGGGAGGAGGGGGGGAAGAGGTCGGGAAGGAGGAGGTTAGGAGGGAGAAGGGAGGTCAGGAGGAAGCTTGCAGGGAGAAGGGAAGAGGGAGGAACTTAGGGAGGAGGGAGGGGAAGGGAGGCGTGTGGGAGAAGCCCCCCAACGGGAGCTCCTCGAGAGTCGGCAGGCGCCGGGGGGCCACGGAGGCCTTCCCCGCGGGCGCGATGACCTTCCGCGCGAGACGATGCTGGCCGTTGTCCGCGAGCATCCGCAGGACGGTCGCCAGGAGCCCTGCCCGCGGGACATTGGATGGGACGCAGACTGACGTACTGGTACTTGCTAAGGTTTGCCCCCGGCCCTCCTCGAGGATCGAGGGAGGATTTCGGACGATGTCGGACGATAATTAGACGTTTTCGGCCCTTTTCGGGCCTCCAGGGACCTCTGGGGACCTCCTGCGGTCAGGATCTGGGACGGGAGCAATTTCTCGTCGCGCGCGTCGCCCCTGGGATGCGGACGCACACATAGCATTAGCATGTGTGGGTGATGCCGATTACATTTTGCTTTGGAAGGCGCGTACGGCAGGTTCGCGTCTTACCGACTTCGGCGTTGGTTTCTGGCACCGCGGGGATCAAACACCCTTGCAAGGTCGGCTGTTTCCGAAATGTCCGATTATTCAACATCGAGCGATTCAAGGTCTGCACCGGCGTCCAACATTGAACGCCGGCGGCGAGGTCGCCGCCTGTCGACACGACGCGAACCCTCCGTATTTCGCGGTCGTCAAATGATCACGCGGTGGAAACCTGAGGACTTCTTCTGCGAAACTTGAGGAAGCCGCATCCGAACTTGAAGAGTTCCTATGGAGGCCAAAGGAATTTTGTTGGGAGCTACGGAACCAACCAATCATTTGTGTAGGGGGCCCTGCTGACACATGAAGAATTATGTGGGAAATGCGATGACGGTTCCTTCGGTTTTCCCGAGGAGGAAAAGGATGAGAAGGAGGAGGAGGACCTTCGACAACTGTTTAACGCCAGGCGTTATTGCCCAGATTCGGAACATGGGTCCCTCGCAGATCGTTCTGGCCCGAGAAGTGCCACACAAAGGCTGGGTCTAGGGCTCATGTCGTCATAATATATGATGTTCCATTTTGTTCGCGACGTATGTCGCAGACCCAAACAGCAAAACCAAGCGCCCAGCACGGCGCGGGCAAATGCACCAGAGTGCAGCCCCGCACGGCGTGGGCAGATCTGCCCTGGCGAGTCTGCCACCACAACGGGCGCGCGAGCACAAACGAGAAACCACAACTTGTCGCAGGCTCGGCGGTCGCGCGACCTCGTCGAGCCCAGCAGGGCTGCTGCAAAACTGACCGGCGCACGAACGGGGCGAGGCAGAGGCGAGGGGCGGCCGCGGAGGCAAGAAAAAGGAAGGCGGCCCCACCAAGACCAAGTAAGGCTTGTAGCTCGGTGGTTCCAGGATGGGGTCTTGAGGGATGGGAACCTAAGGCCCGAGGGCAGGACGGAGTCCAAAGGCGGATTTACGTTGTTGAGGCACCTCTCCCTTAGGACCCCATCCCTCAGGACTCATCTTCGAACCACCGAGTAGCGGCGTGCTGCGGCCCAGGCTCCAGCGGAGTGCCGCAAGCAGGGCGCGTCCAGGGGCGTCCGGAAAGAGGGCCGTGCACGGACGCACGGCCACGTGGCGATGAGAGCGAGCTCGATCAAAGCCGGTACGCAAGGCCAGGTGGCGGGATGATGGTTTTGCACTGACTAGGCCCAGGGAGCGCGGAGGGACTTTGTTACCACGGGCAGAGCACCAGGAGGTCTGGTTCACCAGGGGCGCACGCGCGGGCTGGTCCCGCAAGGATGCGGCCAGGCACTGCGGAGTTGAGCTGCCCAGAGGGCGGCTGCCCCACCTGCAGGAGGAACTGGCGCCAGTCGGACGGAGCAGGCAAGGGCCGGCTTCCGAGCGGTGCGAGGCGGGCTCAGGCCCAATGGCAGCCTGCCTGCAGAGCGGAGCAGAGAGGCGCCAGACATCGCGCGCCCAGGGGGGAGGGGCAAGAAGCGGGGCGAAGGAAAGCGAGGGGGAGGAGACGGCGCCACGAACGTGTGCAGCGCAAAGACCATACGTGGCATCTGGGCAGGCCCTGCTCGGAGGCCGCCGAAAGGGCCGCCGAGGGGGCAGTCTGACAGTCTGCACGCGCTGGGCTGCCAGGCTGTCCAAGGGCCAAGCCAGGAGTCGGATAGCTCGCGGAGGCCCATGATGCAGCACAAAGCCGCGGCAATATGGGGAAATCCACGAGGGCCCAGATAGACTCGAGGTGGGCAGCAAATGGCGTGAAAATATTCTCGGAGCCGGATGGGCTCGAGGTTGGCCAGCAACGATGCGGCAAAAAGCCGCACTCACTTTGGGAAGCAGCCAGATAGCTGCACATGGCGGAAGACGAGAAGCGAGGAGGAGGAGGATGAGGAGGAGGAGGAGGAGGAGGAGGAGGAGAAGGAGGAGGAGGAGAGGAGGGGCGCCACCGGTGAACCAGGGACACCCACCACCCGGGAGCCAGGCAGGGCAGAAACCCACTCGGAGCAGCGCGCCAGGGTCTCCGCGCAGCCGCCTGCTGTCGCCTCCTCACATGACGACGCCGCGTCAGTGCATCGTGAAGCCTCTCGGCCAACTCCACCACGTCGATCTGCGAGTTCAGTAAGGTGCCCCAGAGCTGTGGGGCCCTGAGGCCAACGGGGGGTAAACAGCTTCAGTGGGGCACCTGATGGCAAGACGGATTCTCATGTCACGCGCCAATTGTAGCGCTCCGCTCCGCGGGGCAGGAGGCCAGGAAAGGCTTGGGACCTTAACGCCTGGGAACTGGGAAGAGGTTAGCGTGTCGCGCCGACGCATCAAAAGGCCAAAAGCGGCGGATCGACACTCTACACAAACGCTTCTGGCCGTGAGGGGGTGTGAAGGCTGACGGGCCCTCCAGCTTATGCTGCATCTTCGATGGACCTGTGTCTGTCCTAGTGCGCCGCTGTCCGCGTCGAATCAGCGTCGAGTCCATGCCGAATGTCGAATCTGCGTCGCATCCACGCCGAATCCGCGTCAGATCCCCAAATCGAATCCACGTCGGGCGCAGGAAAAACGTGATCTGCAGAACAGGCAAAAGACCCGCCCCAAGATGCAGCGTGACCAAGCAGAGGGCGCATGGGAAAACAAAAAACACTGATACCGCTAATCCCCAGACGTCACCCAGGGTGCCACATTGACCAGAATCTCGAGCAGAATCCAGCTGTGGCGACGAGGGCTCTCCAGGACGAGCAGCGGCAGAACCATCCTGAGCCCCGACGTAACGAAAAAAACACAACATCGAGAGAAATCACAATCAGACCCCAAGACCCAGTCGTTCTGCGGCATCTTTCGAGCCGGACCGATCTGTGGGATCCCGAGACCTGATGGCGCCGTGGCGCACGGCGCTGCGCACGAAACTGAAGGGGAACAAAACAATGACCATGACATACCATGACCAAGACTGAATGCGGAAACAACGGTGACGATATTGCTCACCGCCCATCTCGGTGACCGTCAATTCGTGGAACATCCTCGCGAACCGGCGATGGCCGGCATGGACCATGGCCAAGATCGGCGTCGTCAGGATCCCACGCGATCCTGGTCGTGAACATCGCGTTTGCTCCCTCGAGGGACGGGCCTGGCGCAGCGCGGCACACGAGATCGATCACCGCCGCGTCGGCAGGCGGGGCCACCACCGCCTGCAGCGAGGCGCCGGCGCCGCCGCCGTCGGTCGCGGCCGCACGCCGCCGCCAACGCATCAGGAGCATCTGAGTGGAACACTGTTCGCCGTCTTCGGGCTCCAGGGGCCCTCGCCGCACGCTGGGGCCGTCCACAGAACTCGGGCTGACTGGACCCGATTCAGCGAGCCCCAAGCAAGAACTGATTGCAATGTGCATGTGTGAGCTATGATTATGTGGCGCAAGCTATGTGGTGTAAGCTATGTCGCGCAAGCTACGTGGTGTAAGCTATGCCATGTCGACAGCTGGGCCCCAAAGCGCGGCGGGCGGCAACGAGGCGCCCACGGGCGGCAACGTGGCGAAACTTCGGCTGATCCCCTTGTGAGCGGCAACGCGGCGCCTACGGGCGGCAAAGCGGCGAAACCTCGGCGGGCCCATCCAAATCCTCAGGGGCAAAAGTACGAGCTCCGAAATGCAAGCGCCGCCCGGGGAAAAAGCGTGAACATAAACGTTCGGAGGTCTGCGTGGACTCTCGGGTCTGACCTGTGCCCTCTTGCGCAGCGCGGCGCGTGGAGAAGCGCCAAGGGCGGCGCCGGAAGCACTGCCCGGGGGACCCAACGCCGACCCAAAAAGTCGGCGCGGGCGGACATGCATAAGTAGACACCCAGTATCTGAGACAACGTCGGCATCGGCGCTGTCGGCGTCGGCGGGGGGGGGCCCAAGAGCAGTCATTGAATTTTTGGATTTGAGGTCTGCGCGGTTACAACATGCCGGTTGTCATCCATTAACACGCGCGCACTTGTTCGCACGCAGACGCGCATACACAGATACATGGGCATGCGCACACCAACACATACACACATGCACATTTTGTTGAAACGACGCAGGCCACCATCATGCCTATATGATGACTCCTATAAATGCGAATAGGACCCCAAGAGGACTCCAATAAGAACGGCGCATACCAAGGAACGGCGGATTATTGTTGCACCCGGGCCTGACTCAAATGCGATTGGAGCATGACGGCGCAGACATCATATCCAGGACTCCAATGGAACTCCAGTTAGAGTCGGCCCGGAACTTGCAAGGCCCCAGCCTGTAGAACGCCCAAACGCGAGACCAATGCGGTTCGAACATTTGAATACGTTGGAAATTGGCGAAGTCCCAATCCTGAGATGACACTGATGGGGTCCCAAAGTGCTCGCAATTCAAAATTGCATGGGGATCGGCTAGGCCGCGAGCACGCGATGAAACCAACAACTTCCTTATGCGACCACAACCTCCAATCTCATTCCTCCCGCAATTCCGGGGTCCGCACTGTTATATGGAATTGAAAATACAAGAACTAGGCCAGGCAAGCCCGCTTGGCATGTCATGAGAATCCGATGCGAACTGACAGGCCCCACCCTTCAAAGCACGCTGAAAGCACTGCTATTGCAACCGGCACCAGACAGGCCCCACCCGCACAGGAAACCATTCCAACATCTGGTGATCATGAAACGGAAGCCATGGACCCTAGGCGTCGAGCTGCCGGCCCGAGATCTCAATCCGTGGTTTTCAAAAACGAAGCCGCGCGCCTTCATCCTTCGCGCCTGGGCCCCTTGAAGCGGATTATGATGAGACGTCAATGGGGGGGGAGGGGGGGGGCAGCTAATCCCATATCCATAGGGCTCACGTTGGCTATATTTGGCGACGCGCGCGCAGGGCAACCGCAATTAAGACCCGAGGGGAAGAGAGAAGGAAAGAGAAAGAGAGGACACGCAGGCAGGAGCCTCGAGAGCGCAGCGAAGCCGCGCAGGGCCCCTGGCAGCCGATGCCGCTTGCGCACAGCAGCGCTACCGCCGCAGCTCATCAAGAGGGATAGCTGACCGCGCAGCGGCTACGCTGCGCGCGACAGAAACACCTGCGAAGCGCAACCCTGGAGGAGAAGAGGGGCCACAGCCGCTACTGAACGCAGCGTGGCCCAAAAAGCAGCCCCCGCTAAGTGCCACGCTGACCTAGGCAGCGAATCGTCCTGCATCCTTCGCCCTGGCTACGAGGTGCTCCGCAACCAGCTCGAGGCCTGCGCGCTGATGCTCGGCGCAGGGCACCTCAGGCTCGGTGTCCTAATCCTTCTCCCAGCCAGGTCTGCGAAGGCTGCGCTCCTTGTCTAGCAGCTCCAGCTGCTTCTTGCGCCCCTTCTTCTCCTTGTTCTGCGCCGCGCGGAAGGCGGCAGCAGCTGCCTCCTGCTGGGGCCCGATTTCGTCGTCCTTCGCGCAAATCCCCTCGTCGAGCGCGTCCAAATCGAAGGTGTGCATCGCCTCCCCTGCCTGGACAGAGCATTGGCTTGGTGCCAGCGCCGCTTCTTTAGCGCCCCACTCGAGGGCGCCGAAAGGGCTGGTGCCAAGGCCACAGCCGCTGGCTGCCTCACAGGCGGTTCCGACACTGGGGACGCCGCGCTGTCCTGCACCTGCGCCTGCGCCAGAGCCAAGTTTTCCTGCTGCTTGCAGATGCGGTCCAACTTCACGCGCAGTCCTCTGCTGCTCGTTTTGGTGGGCCGCAGGCAAACAAACCGCTAGCGAGTCCGACGACCGCTCTGGCTGCCCCACCTCTTGCTGCACCCTTTCCGGGGGCTCCTCGAACCGGCCTTGGTCGTTGGGCTCCTCGACATGGCCCTGAACTCCCTCTTCTTGGCCTGCAGGGCCCCCACCTGCACCTTTTGCGGCTCCCGTGCCCGCGCCAGCTGCTGCTTGTACTCCTGCAGAGCTGGCGACGGGGGCAGACCGGCTGGGTAAGACATCAACGGGATTCCAAAAGTAATGGGCCCGGGGCCAAATCCAGATGATCTCTATCGCATTCGGATGTGATGTTTTATCCGGGATCCATGGAAACAGGGCATACATCACCCCCATGTGACTCTCATGGTTTTGGAAAGGATCCTACAACGATTTCAACAGGAAGTGGACACACCCACAACCAAGGGCTTGGCGTTGCGACCAGATAGGATGCCAGCAGGATCGGACCAGGAGAATCTGGAAATGGCCTGGATAGGATGCGAATCGGCCTGTAAAAAGATCTCAGCTGTGACGGGGCAGATCCCATATCCAAAGGATTCCGATTAGATTAGAACACGATGGCAAAATATTTCGCTCTGCGGGCAGACCCCACATGCAAGGGGTTCTTAGTTCTCGAAGAGTGTTTGCACTTCGAATATAAGATTTCTGTTATACGGAATTGGGCTGGCGTGTCGATCTGGCGGCTATGTGGCCGCCGTCGCCGACCAGTCGCCGCCTTGTCGCCGCCCGTCGTCTGGGTCTGTCTGTCGGTCGCCGCGCTTGATGCCGCCGTCGCTGCCCCGTCGCCGCCTCGTCGCCGCCCGTCGTCTGGGTTTGTCTGTCGGTCGCCGCATTTGTTGCCGCCGTCGCTGCCCCGTCGCCGCCTCGTCACCTCCCGTCGTCTGGGCCCGTTCGTCGGTCGCTGCGCGCTCGCCAGCTCCCGCTGCTGGCCCCCGCTGGAAGGCGCTCCAGCCGCGAAGCGGCCCCTTGCCCCCTGCGCCTCCAGCCGGGGGAAGTCCTCAGACGCCAGCGGCGACCCGCTGCTACTGGTCGGAAACCGCGCCGCGCCCTCTCCCTCAGAGGCTGCACCTCCTGCGGCCTCGGCAACGTCTGCTACCGCCTCTGGCCGCGCGACTCCACCATGAAGTTCCGCAGCCGCGCCTTGCGCTCCTTCGACGTCTCGCCGCCCTTCCTCGGGCAGGCAGCCCTCGCCGCCCTGAAGCTCAGCGGCGCCTGCGAGCCTCCAGCGGGCAGCTTCTCCGCGGCATCGTCGAGCTGCGCGACTCGCTGATGAGGCGGTCTCTCGCCCTCCTTCGCGCTGCCCTCCGGCGCCCTCGGGCGGTCGGGCGCGCGATTGCCGCGCGGCCGCGCCGTCGCAGGGGACGCCCCCCCTGCCGGGCCTGCAGGAGTAGGCGCCAGCAGCGGGCGCGCCTCCTCCCGGCCTCCACTTCAACCCTGAGGCTTGCGAAGTCGGCAGCTGAGCTCCTCCAGCTTCAACTCGCCGAGCTCGATGCTGCGGATCATCTCCTGCTCCTCGTTGCGCAGCGTGGTGGGCTCGTCCTTGGCGGGGATCAGCTCGAGCCACTTTGCCGCGCCCCAGTGCCCGTCGCCGACTGCCACCTGCGCCGCCTTCAGCCGCCGGGTCAAGATGTCCATCGCTTGAAGAATCTTGCCCTGGAGGAGAAGGTCGATCGCCCCGGCCAGCGCCCGCGTCTCGCGATGCGCAGCCACCCCGATCCGCTGCGCTGGGTTCTGCGGCAAATAGATCGTGAGCAGGTGCCTCAGCGCGAGCGCCGTCGTCGGGCCCACCGCCGCGTTGCCCTCGACGGCGCCGAGGAACTCTGCCATCTGCATCCGCGCGAGCTCCGACAACTTGCCGGGCTGGTCCTGCGCCATCTTCCTGCAGTGGGCCCGTTTGGTCGCAAGTCCCCCCGTGGCCGCGGCCCCGCCGGCCGCGCTGAGGGGGTCCGAGGCGGCGCCGGCGCCCGAGCTGCCATCCGCCTGCGCGGCCGAGCTCTTGGGCAGTCTTTTGCCATGCATATCCATATTAATGCAACGTACAAGGCGTTCTTTGCACACCCGCCGCAGGCACGCCTGGCAACGGCTGTGCCGCGCCAGGGTTGCCGAGAAGCAGTTGACTGCGCAACTTCCTTTGGTCTCCTTTCTGGTCTAGGAATATGCCCGCTCTTTCGGGCGCCACTGGCCCAGTCCGTCTCCAGCGTTTCGGCGCGTGGTTGGCTATCCTCTTCAAGACCTGCCACAACCAGCCGCGCGGGGCAGGCCAACGCTGTCACGAACGACGCCTCCTCTGTTTCCGACTGTGCGAAATCACCACGCGTACCTCTTGAATGCAAAGATGCACTGTGTCTGGTCGCATTCTGGGACTCCTTCGCACATGCCAACATTGCCGGAAGATGTCAAGCTAGGCTCTGAGAACCTGCTGTATTGGCCTTCAAAGAAGGGAGGAGACAACTGCCCCCTCTTTCGCGACACCGCCGGCAACCGCAGCTAAGCCGGGCGATTGCCCCCTTTTCCTCGAGCGGGCACTAACCACGGCCCAGGGGCGTGAGCCACCCGACCCCTGCGCGAGGCGCTCGTGGACTATCAGAGCGCACCTGCGAAGCCCCCTCTTTGGCCAAGCCACCACTGGAGTTGAGGCATGACGCAACCTGTTCCGAGGGCCCGTGAGGAACCGCCGGCAGTGTTCAGGGTGATCGATTCTTCCAATCGTTTGATCATACCCATTGCGCCTGCAGCACCACCAAGAACGAGCTCCTGGAGAGACTGTCGGCTGATAGCCAGTCTTGTGCCAAGCATATCCATATTAGCGCAACATGCAAGGCATTATTTGCACACCCGCCTCAGGCTCGCCTGGCAACGGCTGTGCCGCGCCAGGGTCGCCGAGAAGCAATTGACTGCGCGACTTCCTTCTATCTCCTTTCTGGTCTACGACTGAGTATGCCCACTCTTTCGGGCACCCCTGGTCCAGTCCGTCTCCAGCGTTTCGGCGTGTGGTTGGCTATCCTCTTCAGGACCTGCCACAGCCAACCGCGCGGGGCAGGCCAACGCTGTCACGAACGACACCTCTGTTTCCGACTGTGGGAAACAAAACGCGTACCTCTTGAATGCAAAGATACACTGTGTCTGGTCGTATTCTGGGACTCCTTCGCACATGCCAAAATTGCCAGAAGATGTCAAGCTAGGCTCTGAGAACCTGCTGATTTGGCCTTCAAAGAAAGGAGGGAGCAACTTGAGCACCCCCATGCGCGCCGTCGCCAGCTCCTTCACGCCCTCGCCCGCAGCTCCCCCGCTGGCCACAGCCGCGGCAGCTGGGCCGCTTGAGCCGCGCGCCGCCTCGGCGCCGGGGGCCTTGGCGACCTTCGCCATGCGCTCCGCGAGCACCTCGGCGAGGCCCCGCTTCTTCGGCTTGCCCTCGCTCGGCGCTCCCTCTGCGCTGCCTAGAAGTGCGCCAGCCGCAGCGGCCCCAGGCGCTGCCGCGGCGAACCGGTCCCGCGCCGCAGCGAGTCTGGCCCGCAGCTCGTCCCGCGTGGGCTCCAGGTCGAGCGTGAAGCCTGCAGCCCGCGCGGTCAGGGCACTGTCGCCGAGCAGCCCATCGAAGGGAGCGTCGTGGCCCACGGTCGTGCGCTTGGCTGCGCGTGGCCCTGCTGCCCCAGGTGTCGGCGGCGCAACACTTTCCTTCTGCGGGCGCGCCGACCTGCGTGGGGCGGCCAACCGCGCCGCACGCGGCCCCAGCAGGTCCGCGGGCCAGCCCGCCTCGGGATTGCGGGGCAATCGGTTGGAGAAGACCTCGGCGATGTCCTCCGCCTCCAGCCTGCAGGCGTCCGAGACGTGGATCAGCTCGTCGCAGCCCGCAGGAGCCTCCACGCCGCACGGCTCGTCCGTGCAGATGTGCAGCAGGGCGCTGGGAGAGATCCCGCCCGCAACGCCTGGAGACGCCGCCCACCAGTCCCAGTTCGCGTCGTCGCTGAAGAAGAGCCTCGCACGCACGAGCTGCTCGGAGCCGGCTATCACCCGCAGCGCCAGCCACACGAAATCGCACTGCTGCTCCCCATCGTCGCTGAAACCTGTACTCAGGTGGAACCAGTTCGGCTCGATGACAATCGGCTCGGCGGGCGACGGCTCCAGCTCCTCCGAAGCGGCCGCAGCCTCGTCGTCGTCCTCGACGACCTCGAGCCCCAAGCCGTCGTCGAGCAGTTCCCCGACCGAGGCGACGACGCCGCCTCCGCGAGCAGCATCCATATCACGGCCTGGAGTGCGCTCGTGCTCGGCGCACCGAGCGCACGCAGCGCGCCGTGGCACAGGCCCGCCGCCAGGCCGCGAGACGGCGTCCCGCGGATGCCACGGCGCACTGCGACCCTCGCGCCGCGGCGGGCCCACCACCGCGACGCGGGAGAGGGGAGCCTGGCTCGGGGCCCAAAACTCGCGAGCCAGAACAGCTCTGGAACGGTGGGTCGACGGCATAGGGGATACACGCACCAAATGGTACGACCATACAAGCCAGTATACGGATATACATGTAAATACAAAGGTTGTGAAATATATGTGGCGCGACAGATTTACATGGTGTACATTCTTTGCGGCGCAGCACATGTTGCGCACTCTATATACGATGCGCAACCCATGTGACGGGACAGTTGCGCTTCAATCTACGCTGTGCAATCTAAGTGGCGCAGCGAAAGTGTATCCATCGACGTGGCGCAACCTATGCTGTGCACCCTGCGCGGTGCAACCCACGTAGTGCAATAAATGTGGTGCAAACTATGATTTGCAAGGTCTGTGGTGCACCCTTACGTGGTGCAATATATGCGGTGTAATCTTTGTGGCGCAACCTATACTGCGCAATCTATGCTGTACGTTCCAGGGCAGCGACGGGGCGGCGACGGGAAGGTACGGCGGACACACAGCCGCCAGACCGAAAACACGGCCTGGGTTCTCATGACAAAAATCAGGAACCCGAAGTGCAAGCACTGTTTGGGGAATGTTTAAAGAAAGCGCAAAAACTACAAGCCAAAAGCACAATAGCAAAAGCCACTAACCAACACTAAACGTTGAGACGTTCTGCGAAGGTGTAGATCTACAAACATCAGACAAGCGAAATCAAGTGTAGACTGTTTGTGCTCTAGTTGCACGCTTTAGGAATCGCAGAGAGTCAGACAAATACCAAGTGCTCACACTTTGGAAGCAATCATAATATGAGTTTAGATGTGCGGGGTCGCAGAGTTTCTGATGCTGGTTGCTTTTCTCTTGCTTGATGTGTTATTGCTTGTCTTGGTCATTAACACGTCAAACATACATGTTTGAATGTTTGGCTACAGGCCCCTTGGGCCCTCAGCCACCGGGTAAACGCACAGAAAGAGAGAGAGAGAGAGAGGGAGAGAGAGAGAGAGAGAGAGGGAGAGACAGAGAGAGAGAGAACATAAAGAGAAAGAGATAGAGATGCAGAGAAGCGGACACAGAGATAGGGAAAAACTACAGAACAAGCAAACATAGAGAGAGAGAGAGAACAAGCGCAGCAGAATGAGAACGCGGGCAAGTCAAATTCAGCGACTTTCTCACTTACGGGCCCACCGCCGCCACGGTCGGCGGGAAGATGCACGGCAGAGGGGAGGTCGCTCCACCATAACGGGGAGAGCTGACTCAGGAACGAAGAGCTTCCCTGTCCACGACGAGCCGCAGCACGAATCGGCCCCCCGACCTAGACTGAAGCCCAGGAGGACCGTTATTTCAGCGTCACCGCTACAAAGGAGGCCAGCGATTTGCTGTTCCACTTGACTTGTTCTAGTTCTGATCCGCCCTCTCGATGTGTGCCTCTCCAGGCGCCCTTCGGGGGAGCTCGTGGGGCCCTCCAGTGGCCATCCTCGAAGCATCTTGGGCTCTCTTGGGAGCCTGCTGGGCCGCCTCCTAAGTTTTGGGGTCCTCCCGGGAACGCGGAAAGCCGAACGCGCTGAGAGCCTTCGAGAACCCGGGGCGGAGCGAGCTCGGGAGGGCATCTCGGGGACCCAGACATGCGATGTCTTGGTTGCTTACACTTCTGGCCTTTTCACCAGAGCCTGTTTGTCATCGTCACTCGTTCTTTGATGGTCCCTGGGTCCCGTAAGTGCCCCAACAAGCAGAGAACGAGGAAAACCCTACGTCGTGTTGTTTTCAAAACGTTGGATCTGCGTCGACCGCAGATATGTTGAAAGGCCCCTGGGGCATGCTCTCCTCGACCTTCCGCAGCTCGAGATGACACCCGGCTGGGGGCAATCCGCTCTGATTGCCGGCAGGGGCTGTAATTACGATCCCCTGGGGCCCCGGGTCCTTTCGGGGCTCCGCCTTGAACAGTCTAGTCTGGGCGGAAGCCTTGAAATCATCGGGGCGGAAATTTGTCATTACTTTTGGCACCTTGGGGCCCTTGCCGGTCCTTGAATTGCATATTTGGGGGACCTCATCTGTCCCATTGCGCCAACCATCCGTGTCGCATCCACGTCGGATCTGTGTCGAACGCGTCGAGTCCATGTTGAGTCCGAGACGCATCCACGTCGAATGCAAATCGAATATGTCGACCCCCGCGCCAGAGCACTAGAAAAGACTGCCGCTTACAGGACAGGAGAGTTATCCCGAGGATGCAAAATTAGAGAACACACACAAATACACACAGACAACACAAACGCACACACACACACTCACACATACGCACACATAAACACCTACGCACACACACACACACGCACACACACAAACACACACACACACACATTCAAACACATACACAAAAAACGTACGCGCACAACCACGTACATTGATACGGCCCCCCACTCCGCGAGACCAGCCTCATGATACGAACGTTCGCGCAATGCGTACGGACTCATGTGCGTGTGCGTCCGTCTCACTCCTGAAGCGTAACAGCTTCGGCGCCGCCGAAGAGCAGCTCGGAGTGATAAGCCGGCCCCAGGGGCCGGGTCGGAAACCCTCTGGACGCAGGTGGCCTCCCAGGCCGGCGTAACAGGGGCGGGATAGCAAAGCAAGGGAGTGCAAATCCGCTGCATGCCAGTGGCTTTCTTGAGCGTTGCTTGCTGGGGGGCGATGAATGGAGGGGGGAGGAAGAAACGTACATCTTTCGTGCCCCTTTGGGGCCCCAGGGGCCGCCTTCAGGGCCCCTTTCGGGCACAAAAGGTGCACGTTTCGTGCCCTCCCCATTTATAGCCCCCCCCCCATCTACGCCACGCCCGACTTTCCCGGCACATCCTGGCGCCCGAGGCGGCCATGTGAGCGACGACGAGAAAAGGACCTCGCGAGAGACGACATAGCGACCTTGCGCGGTGACCTCCGCGGGACGCCGCCGGCGGGCGCAGATCACGCTGCATTGGAAACGAGGGCGCCTGCGTGCGTCCCTACGCGGGCAGCTTGAGCGCGGATGCCCGCGCAGTCGAGACCGTTGTTCTGCGTCGCTCGTGCATCGAGGAAACCATACGGCGGCGGGGCCAGAGCCGGCTGCATGCCGAAGCTGTCGACCCCCCCTCGCCCAGTTCTCCTCGGTCGTCCGACCCGACCCTGCTGGGTCCCCCGCGGAATCCCTCCCCAGAGAGCAGCACATGGAGTAGGGGAGATGACGAGGAAATTGAGACTAGACCAGATGACTCATGTGGACCAGCCGACGACGAGCAACGAATTTTCGCAGATGCGGCTAGCACTTGGAAGCGGACCACGGGGAACCAACGAGACTTGAAGAAGACTCGGTGTCTGGAGCGACCGTGCGGACCTTGCCCGTAACGACCAAACATGTCATAGACAGGTGTATCCCCTTCGGAATCAAATTCCAATCCTCTCTGCCAGGTCTCGACGAGAACGTTGAGCTGGGTATGTCTTGAATTGGCAACGCAGCTTTTTGGCAACCAATCTAAACTTTCTGGTTGGACAAGCTTTGGACGAACCGCACACGCTCAAGAGTGGCACTTTGCCACGCGGCCAAGCAAATCTGCAAAGCATGAAAAGCCCGGTGGTGGGCGGCACAAATCTTGCCGCCGAAATGCCATCGGTGTGCGTAGCCGTGTCAAAAAACACGCGGGACCATTTGCAATGAGAACTCCTTTCGCGGGCGATTAGCTGGAAACCTGGCCGTGGGCTGCGCTTTGCAACTCCCGCTCCCAAAAAATCCAGAAGCTCCCCGCGGACCCCCACACTCTCTGCAACCCCCGCCGCGACGGGGGAGAGGATGAGCAAGAGGCAGCCAGAATGAGGCAGAGGTCCGGAAAAGAGAAGAGGGATGGCAAAACCCGGCGCGAAGCAGTTCAATCTCCGCCGGTGCCAATGTTATGCGGGCGCGTTCGCGCAAAAAACGACTCCCTGGGAATGGGACGGACGGGAGATCCCTCCCCGCCACATGCCCATGCCGAGACGACGGCAGGCTGAAGACAAAACCGGGAAGCTCAGGGAGCCAGCGGATCTCGAGGAAGCGATCGGGCGCCGCGGCAGTTCCAGCTCCAGAGCGACCCCATTCTGCGCCTGCCCGGGCGACCCTCGAGGTTCAGATCATGACGATTACCAAAGCTGGTTGAGCTCTTCAGGTGAGAACTGATCTGCTCAGATGCTGAAGCCTAACATGGGGAACGACAAGATACCCACGCCGCTACTTCCTGGACCTTTCCAGCAGTGCAATCTGACGAGGGTTTCGTGGCGAATCCAGCTGTGGCGACGAGGGCCTCCCAAAAGGCCCAGAACGGCGAAGACGAGGGCGGGCGAGCGGCATCGGCACCTCTATCATCGCAGCCTGCTGGCCCTCGCGGGGGGGCCATGGGGATCTCCATCCTGGGCCCCTGCCCGGGATCCGGTCAGGAAGTGCCGCTTGGCGTGTCGCCGTGGCGGCCCCTGCGACAGGCCATGGGCCATGCCTTGCAAGCCGATAGCGTCCCGCTCTGCTTCGTGGGGCGGGAGCTGGGGAAGGCTCCGGGCGCGGCCGCTCGAGGACCTCGGACGTGCCCAGCGCCCAGAGCTGGCGGCGCGACACGCTAAGCACACGGTCCTGACCTCGCCCTGGGGGAGCCGCGTCCTGAGGGAAGCGGGTCCTGAGGCTTTTCGCCGTTTTCGGGCTCTCTCTCTCTCTCTCTCTCTTGCTGGGGGAAGGCCTCAGGGTCAAGGACCCGTTTCCCTCAGGATCGGCGGGTCCCCCATGCTAACGGCCGTATCTCCGAGGCCCTGTCCCAACCCGCGCACCCGACGTCCTGATTTTGCTCCGTACGGAGACCCTGGAAATCCCAACCCCTTCCCCGGGTCAGTTTTTCTTCGAGGGTCGCTGCTTGACGGTCCCAGGGCCCGGCGAGGGCCCCACAAGGCCAAGAACGACGGAAATTCCGTCGACTTTCGCGGGCCGAACAATTTTCTTTTCGAGACACAGATCTGTCGGAAGCGCCATGCCGTTCAAGTGAACGGATGTATGTTGCGCTCGTTTCGAATCGGGGAGTCCACATGTTACGGGAGGAGATGCGGGAGTTCGCCGGGCCCACTTTGGCGTTCGAGTAACCGTATGTTATGGGAGGAGCGTGTGTCATGGCCAGGCCCGCTGTGGCGCTCGAGCACCCACATGTTATGGTAGGGTTCGGGGAGGTGGCTGGGCCCGCTGTGGCGCTCGAACTTCCGACCTTGACTCTTTGCTTATCTTCGTCCTCCTCGTCCTCCCTCCTCCTCCTCTTCTTCCTACTCGTCCTCGTCCTCCCTCCCTCCTCCCGCCTTCTCCCCCTCTCCTGCCTCTTCCGTCCGCCTCCCTCCTTCCTCCTCCTCCTCCTCGTCCCTCCTCCCTCCCCTTCCCCATCCTCCCTCATCTGTCCTCTTATATCCCCCTCCCACCTCCGTCCCCCCCTCTCTCCTCCTCTCCCCTCCCCTTGCCACCTCCCTCCCCCCCTTTCTTCACCCTAAGGAAACCCTACCCCAGTAGAATCCCAGCATTGGTCTGCAGAGCCACACCTCTGTGGATGGCATGATGCCTCACGTGCAATGCCCCGTGGATCAAATATCCTGTGGGTCCAGTATACTGATTATCATGACGAAATTCGCACAGGAAAATACATGGATCCATTGGTTCTCTACAAGCGAGAAATTGGATCCCCGCTACATCGGAACAGGATCCACGAAACTGCTACACACCCAGACACGGATTCCATTCAATCCATGGGCGTTGTCATATGCCTACTCCAGGAGGAACAACTTTTCGGCCTGGGGATCTATCACAATCGTTCGGGCGTCCATGTTCATGCGGTCTCGTGCGTTTCATGTTTCGCAAGCTGGTCCCAAAATGCTACCCCCGATGGTCCTCGCCGAGGAAACAGAGCACACGCCCGAACGATGCCAAGCGTCTGGGCTTTTGCCTGGGCGTGGTGTTTTCGGGAAGGCCCCCAGCCGCCCCCGACCCCCGCTGGGCCGACGGGCGACGGACGTGCGGCAGCGACCCCCCGAGCCGCCTCGAGCACGCTGGGCAGCCGCTCGGCCTGGAGCCCCCGCCCCCCCTCCCTGGACGTCTGGCGGCTCGAACAGTGTCGGGGCGGAGAGTTCTTCACCACGCTGGGCCTCCCTCGGTTACACGCATGTGCGGCCCTAGGCAAGAGTGACCGTCTGTGAACGGATTTAGGGGGGGCGCGAGGGGCCCAAACCGAGCGCGCAACCGAGCGCGCAACCCGCTGCTATCGGATCCCGGTCAACCCTCTGGGGGCCCCAATGTGCCCACACCACGGGTCACTCAAACGACAGGTCACTCTTACGTGTCGGGGACGCACTGACCTGGCTCAGTGTAGACCCGGGCCAGCCAGGCTTTGCAAGATCCTGCAAGATCCTCTAAGATCCTGCGGCATCCTGCGCGCCAGCCCAGGTCAATGCAAGCCTGACTTTGCAAGATCCTGCAAGATCCAGCGCGCTGGCTGACCCCTGTTTGTATTGACCCCGTTTCTACCAGTTCGATCGAGGGGCCGGCTTCGGCTTCCGCCATGGAAAACAACGGGCGGAGAATGCGTGCCGTTTTCGGACTCCAGTGGGAGCCCTCGCAGGACACCGGGGCCGTCCCTGCGGAAGCGATCGAGAGGGCACGTCTCGAAAAAACAAGCTGCCGGATGTCTGGGTCGCCCCAAAGCCGTATTACCTCAAGTCCTCCTCTGATTGCTCTGTTCTCTCCTCCTCTTCCTCGTCCTCGTCCTCGTCCTCGTCCTCGTCCTCGTCCTCCTCCTCCTCCTCCTCCTCCTCCTCCTCCTCCTCCTCCTCCTCCTCCTCCTCCTCCTCCTCCTCTCCATACTCCATTACCCTCTATCCCTGTTCTGTAGAAGTAACATAGGAGGCGCCACAACCTACCCCACTTTTGACCACCCTCGCTTCCAAACGGGAACCGGCCAATATCAACTTGCTCGCGGGGGACGCGACCGCGATCGCGGGTGTGAGAAAATGATCGGCATGCCCGCCGATCTTACCTAGTTTCGCAGCGCGCTCCCAACACTCTGCACTGCCGAACCACAGAACTCCTAAGCACTGTCCCAGACGACGCAAGGTATCGTACAAAACGACGCTCTGGTACAATACCGGAAGAACTTGGTATTATACCAAGCTTTTCCTGTATCGTACCAAGTCCACTTCGGCTGGGCCCGCATGTTTAACATCACACTACAAACTCGAACTTGGTATAATACCAAACGGGTTTGGTACAATACCATTTTTCAGTATTGTACCACATCTTTCCGGAGCCGTACCGGAGAGCGCCCTGTTACAATATCGAGGTTTTCTGGCATTGTACCAAGTCGCTCCAGTGCGATACCTCGCGTCGTCCTGAACTATATCTGGGGATTCAACGGCTTGTCAGTGCGATGCGGCGGGGGGGCGCTGACTCCCGTACTGCCTCTCACGGTGTGCAGGGCATGACTTGGTTTTGCTTGGAAAAAGCGAGGGAGGAAAAACTCCTCTGTTAACAACTCCTCCCTGCCGCGCCGGGAGATGTGTCTGTAGGGCGGGCGGGTCGTTTCGCTTAAGACTTCCTCGCCATCTATGATCTTGAAGCTTAGAATCTGCAGCAGTTTCGCTCATGAAGAGCGGGCGGTTCTCAAAATGCGGCTCTCGCCGTAGCGCCTTAGCGGCTTAAACATGCAACAGGATCCTCACGGATTGAGGGCAGGCGGTTTTCAGAATGTGGTTCTCGCTACGGGTATTCGTCTTAAACGGTTGCCAAAGCTTCACGGATGAAATTCGGGTCGTTATCAAAACGTGGCGATCCTCTTATCCAAGAGGATTCAGAATCTGATTGAGGTTTGCGGATGGAAGCCAGGTCATTTCAAAATGCGGCGATCGCGTTTGGGTCACGCACATTCGTCTTAAAGTGTGTAAGGTCTTCCCGGATAGAGGGCGGTTCCGTTTTTGAAAATGTGGCTCTCGTTTTAGCGCAACACACATTCATGTGAAAGGTGTACCGACACTTCACGGATGGAGCCTGGGTTCTTGTAAAAACGTGGCCATCCTCTTAGCCAGGATTATTACGAATGTGCTGGATCTTCACGGATGGAGGTCGGGTCGTTTTCGAAGTGCGGCGATCGCTTTAGCGTCACGCACATTCGTCTTATTAAAGTGTGCAAGGGCTTCACGGATAGAGGGCTGTTACTTTTCAAATGTGGTTATCGTTTTAGCGCCGCGCGCATCTGTCGTACAAATTGGCAAGAGATTCGCGGATGGAGGTCGGGTGGTTTTCAAAATGCGGCTCTCATCACAGCCCCGCGTGCATTCGTCTTAACAGTTTGCATGAGTTACGCGGGTGGAGAACTGCCCTGTTTCAAAACGAGGCTCTCGCCTTCGCGCCGCGCACACTGGATTTTAACCAGGCTCGCAGATGTTTAGGGCTGACGTCCCAGGAGTGGCGCCGCGGCACGATTTAGGACTGTCATGGCGCAACGGACACGTTGATTCGCGGTGTTGAAGTCACAGGAACTGTTCCCTGGCAGGATGTAGGATCGCCAGGACGCAACAGTAAAGTTGACTCGCTGCGCTGAAGTCCAAGAGGTGTGCTGTTTGGCCACGAATAAGGATTATCAGACGATTGTCTTCCAACGGGACACTTCAAGCAATGAAAACAAACACATTCTTTTAGGTTTTAGGGACCTACTATGAAGAGGAAGCATGGTGGAAAGGGAATTGCGACATCGTTGGCGCGTCTTGGGTCTAAGATGGACCTCCTCCTCCTCTACCTCGTCCGCTTTCTCCTCCGCCACCTCCTCTGGATTATACTGAAGCTCCTCCTCCTCCTCCTGCTACTCCTCCTTCTTGTCATCCTCCTTATCCTCCACCTTATCCTCCTTCAGCTCCGATGGATGATCCTCCTTCTCTTCGTCCTCCTCCTCCGCTTCCTCCTCGTCAAACTCCTTCATTATCCTCCCCCTCCTCCACCTCCGTCCATGCTTCCCCATCTTGCTCCTCCTCTTTCACCTTCCCTTCCTGCTTGTCCTCGTCCACCTCCTCTTTCTCCTCCTCCCTTTCTCTGCCCGGAGCTGCGGAGAAACCAGACGCGGCATCCTTTGAAAGCCATTATCCTCCTCCTCCTCACCATCATCATCATCAGCATCATCATCAGCATCATCAGTATCACCACCATCATCATCACCATCACTACCACCATCCTCCTCCGCACCATCATCATCATCACCATCATCACCAGCATCATCATCATCAGCATCATAATCATCATCATAATCATCATCATTATCCTCCTCCTCCTCATCATCAAATTCATCATCGTCATCGTCATCGTCATCGTCATCGTCATCAACACCACTATCATCACCATCACCATCACCATCAGCATCATCATCATCGTCACCATCATCACCCATATCATCAACATCAGCATCACCACCACCATCATCATCATCATCATCATCGTCATCATCATCGTCATCGTCATCGTCATCGTTCTCACCACCATCGTCATCTTCTTCTTCTTCATCATCATCTTCACCATCCCCGCCGCCACAATGTCATGCCGTTGTCCTTGGCCCAGATACGGCCTTCTGCACTGGCACTCTGGAAATTCCTTTGTTTGTCGTTGCCCGCATCGGCGCAGCGGCACCACAGAGGGAGAAGGAGGGCTGAAGCTATGTACCGTGGTCCACCCGACACGCCGACAAACAGCTCTTTGAGCCCGTAGCGCTTTGGTGAGGAGTGAAGGTGCGGAGTCAGGACAGACACGATGAGGTATGTAAGCGGCCTGCTGCGGCGTGGAAAAATACATCCCATCAGGTAAAGTCCAGCCTCTAGGGATGCCACGTGCGTAGTGTTCGCTGCTCGCCCAAGGGGACAAGCCGAATCACCTCTATCCTGTCGCGACGGGGCTGACCACGTACCATTTTTGGGGGGAAGGAGGCGGAGAACAACAGCGAGGCTGCAATGGTGCTGCCGCGAGTCTGTTGCTGCTTGCCGTAAGCTCTGGCCTGGACGGACACACCCTGCCCCCCTAGACAGCCAGACGCTAAAGGGACCTACCCGTGACAATTGTTGCCCTGGCGAGCGGCCGAGGGGGCGGAGGAGGAATGTCGCCACAAAGTCACCTCCCCAGGATTATGTTGTCCCCGTCGCACTTAAGAACCACATCCCGAAATAATTTCGGGCACCCTGAAAAGTATCGAAACAGTGTCGGACGAGTATCGCCTCCCAGGGCCCGGCACGTGAAAGCCCTCCGGTTTCGGTACTTTCTTGGTGCTCGATTTTTTCCTGGTGGTCAATGCTAGAGTAGGTGAGGACATCATAACCCCAGGAACGAAGCTGAATACGCACCATACAGAACAGCACGAGTTGCAAGATTTAGTCAGCATTGGCAGCTCGGAAGAAGACTGGGCACTTGGGTTCGCTAGCACAAAGCGTCCCATTGCGCGTCGCGGGCAAAACTCTACAATCGGCGGTTTTTAGAAGCCGTGCCTTGGCCGCGTTCGAAGAACATCTAAAAACCAGGATGTAGAAGAAGACGGAAAACATCAGCTGCACGGAGGCTCGGAGGACAGGTCAAAAGGGCGTCGAGGGAGGAGGAGGAGGAGGAAGGGAGAGGAGGGTAGGAAGGATGACAACAAGGACTTGGAGTGAAATTCATACATGAGCACTGAGGATCCAGCGCTATTCATGCGCATGCCACATATTCAATAAGCATTCCCGAGTGCCACGGCTTCCACGGCGAGCGGGAAACATGAAAACTTGCAGAGGCGCATTCGAAACTATGTGTTGGCAGCACTCGCAAACACAGATGCACACGAGCCATCTGCATCACAGCTGCTGCCCGTTGAAACAGACACCCTCGATCAGCTGGATCTCGAGGGCTGTGGAAATCTCGATTACATCAGTCTCCCAGCGGAGAAACGTCATCGCAGCCTCGACCAAACTCACATTCTCGATTCCTGGTAGAAGACCTTCGCGGGTTGCCGTCGGAGCCAACCTGGTCAGAGATGCCCTTGAGCCTATTCAGAATCGCCCGGCCCTGCTTCACGAGCACGGCGAGCTCCGACGGCTTATCTGACTGCGAGCGCATAATCCCTTCTACGAACTCTTCAATATCTATGAGGCCGCTCCCGTCGTAGTCCAGCAGCCGGAACACCTCTTCGAGCTCGTCCAGGCCGACTATATGCTTCATGGCCTCCTGAATCTCAGATGGAGCATTGAAGATCTCGCTCAGGTCCACCTCTCCATCGCCGCTGATGTCCAAGGCAAGGAATAAACTTCTGAGCTTAGGCATCATATTCTTTCTTCTGATGTTATCCCACGCCTTCTTTGCCTCTTGATCTTCACTGGCAGTGCGAAGGGACGATTCCACCATGATCGCCGTAACAATGTTCATCAGGGCAATGGGACCAAGCAGGAGGAATATCAGGAAGTAGATGAACAGCCATGGCTTCGTCGCGACAAGCGGCCTGTAGATTCCGGCCACGCTGTCCAGGGTAATGAACTGTATCAGAGTAATCATGGACTCGCCGATGGTGTCAAAATTACGCGCGGGAATGTCGTAGTCCTCGTTGTCGCCCGAGACAACGATAAGTTCCATTGCCATCACAGCGAACATGTAACAAACAACAAGCATGAGGATGGCCGTCCAGAACATCGGCATGACAGCATACATCAGCCCTTGGACGAGCATCCACAAAGTGCGGAATTGGACAATCACCCGCACGGTCTTTGCAAGACGGAACAGGCGAATCACCTTCAGCATGTTAGCTTTGTCCACCACAGCAGCCGCTGAGTCGCCGCCGAATCGTGACAACGTGAGAAAGATATTCAGGAGGCCTGCGGCCACCATCGCGGCATCGAGCTTCAACCAATTGTTCGAGAGCGCCTTCTGCTTACCGAGAACGTACAACCACATGGCCAGCTCGATGCAATAGAGAACGACGAACGTGAAGTCGGCGATCTGAAGATACGTAGGAATATTGTCCCCCCGCCGCGAGATGGAGGTCTCCGCACCTATCGTCAAGGCGTTCAAGATGATGACGAAGCCCATGCCAAAATCAAACCTCCAGCTCGTAAGCACCATGTATGCGAACAGCTTGCACGGGCTGGCCTCGCCCGCGGCGGGCATTGACAGCATCGAAGTCTTACTCTTCTCCAGCCTCGCGAGAAGCGCCTCCTCCCTCGCGATCTCCTCCTCTCGAATGCTCTTGATGGCCTCGGTGTCGGCCTGGGCCAGCCTGCCCTGACAGTTGTCGTTGCGCTGCATCGTCTCGCGGCGGTCGAAAAGATCCTCTGGGGAGACTGGAAGGTACCGCCACCACTTCACCCCGGACCTCTCCCAGGGTGCGTTCTGACTAGAATTTCCTAGGGGAACCCAGCGGTGGCGACGAGGACCTCCCAGAAGCCCAAAAACGGCGACAGCGAGGCAGGGGTAGCGATATCAGTACCTTTTCCTCCTCTGATCCTCGGCCTCCCACGCCGTCGAAAGCTGCGTCCCCGTTCTCTTGATGCTGTTGCTCGTGCAGCTCTGCCTCCACGCGGCACCAGGCTCCACGAAGGGCCTGGACATCCGCACACGCTTGATTGTGCTCCTGCTCGCCCTGACGGGAGGCCCTGGAACGTCCGCCGTCGTCCGCAGCTCACCAAACGAGTCCAGCTGACCTCGGATACACGCAAGAGCGACCGCAGGTAAGAATTAGTTTTGGTGCGCGGCTTTTGGGGGCGCGCGGCGGCGCCAAACCCCAGCGCGCTAGCCGATGCTATCGCATCGCATTCAACGATCCGGGCACCCTCGTGGGCCCGCGCCAAAGGTCACTCCAGCGAAGGGTCACTTGTATGCCGCCCGCGATGACCTTCACTTATCTCAGCCACCGGCGCGTTCAAGGTAAAGGGCCGAAACGTGCCCTGCGTGGCGTCGATGCCACCAGCGCCAGCCCCGCTGGCCGTCTCCAGGCTGGCGGCCTCCAGGGCCCTGCAGAGCTCCCTCTGATACTCTGCCTTGAGGTGGTTGACCATGGTGCGCACAGTCGACTCCACGACTCCGTCAAGAAAGTCGCCCTGCACCACGCAGGCTGGGAGGGCCGCCATCGCAGACTGATCTGGACGGCACGGGGGAGGCAAAGCGCGGCGCCGTCGGCGCCTTTGGCGCGGCACAGCGGCGCGGCGCAATACGGGGCGGTGTGGCGCACCTGTCAGCTGGAAAACGAAAGAGAGCCAAGCCACCTGTCCTTCTCAGCCAAAATGGATACGGACCCCAGTCAAAGGCAATGACAGGGTGGACGCGACTTCCCAAGTAAACGGAGGCGATTGCGCGGACGGCCTCTCAGGGGTCTGGCCCAGGTGGCGCGCACTTCTCCATCCAGTGTTGGTGGGGGGGGGCAAAACGATCACCGCACCGCTACATGTCGATGTGAACTACAAATATAGACGCCCATCTCAACTCTCAGACGAACGATGGGATGGGACGAGCCACTCCCCATCCAATAAACATCGAGTGCGAACAATGCCCCTCCATTATCTGTGAAACAATAACATGTAATTGCACGCAGTGAGCAGAATAACGAAACAGTAAAACTTTAACAAGACATCGAGTCACCAGAACAAAAGAAGTGTAACGAATATAAGCGCACGAAACAAAAACAGGCAAACGATCATCGCGTGTGCAACCCATGCGGCCGCGATTGCGTTGATTGCTTGGCGTTGGCTGGCGCGTAATTAGCTGCGGCCGTGCTAGCGCGCGCAGGCTCGCGCGCAGAGTGGCCAGCTAGTCTGGCGAGACCGACGCGGCCGCGGCGGCGCTGACTGCTGGGAACATCCCAGCGGGTCTTTCAGGCCGCGCTGAGGCGCAGGCACTTCAGTGGCAGTCGGCGAGGGCGTGCGCGGTGACATGGCGACGCCGACAAAGGAAAGCACGATGATAACTGCAGCGATGCTGGTGACGACGAGGACGATGACGACGGCAAGGCGAAGGACGGCGCCGATGCTGATCACGCCGACGACGATAATGGTGTCCACGCGTGGGCGATGACGGTTGTGAATGGATTTCGAGATGCGCGCGCGGCCGACGGGCGCGAGTGGGCCGCAGGGAATTATTTGAAAAGGGTCGCGCCTCTCACCCCTCAGCACGCGTGCAGGGGCGTTCGAATGATTGCAGCAGCCGCGCGCGAGGAACACGTTTAGTGGAATGTAAGGGAAACGTTACAAGCACATTTGGTTTTCTTGAGATTTCGAAAGAGCGCGCGGATACATTTATGAAAATTCCGAACAAAGCTAAAATTGTCATTTGCTTTCTGGGCACTCGATTTTTTAACCCGTGCGACACCTCCGGCTCGGGATGGATCGCGGCATGCGCGCGCGACGACGCGCGCGTGCAAGCTTCGCCCCATATCTTGCAAGGGGTTCTGACAAATTGCGCATGTGTGACGAACGGGCGCACGCGCATACTTCCCAACCATCCTGTGGTGTTGGGTCCTCGTTTTGAAGAGACACCGCCCCGTGTAACCTCCTCCATCATCATCATCATCATCATCATCATCATCATCATCCTCATCATCATCATCATCATCATCAGCAGCATCAGCATCAGCATCAGCATCAGCATCAGCATCATCAGCATCATCATCATCATCATCATCATCATCATCATGACCATCATGATGATCATCATCATCGGCGTCGACGTCGTTGTCATCGTGGTCGTCTTCGTCGCACCCCTCACACGCTTCGTGGCCCCACAGGATGGCGGCACCGCCCCATCTTGGCACACCCCTCACACGCTTCGTGGCCCCATAGGGAGCTCCACCCAAGGTCCCAGTGGCGCAGTCCGCATGGCGGCGCCGTCCCATCTTGTCACACCCCTCACACGCTTCGTGGCCCCATAGGGAGCTCCACCTCAAGGTCCCAGTGGCGCAGTCCGCATGGCGGCGCCGCCCCACTTAGGCACACCCCTCACACGTTCCCGTGGCCCCATAGGGAGCTCCACCTCAAGCCCAGTGGCGCAGTCCGCATGGCGGCACCGCCCCATCTTGGCACACCCCTCACACGCTTCACGGCCCCATAGGGAGCTCCACCGAAGGTCCCAGTGGCGCAGTCCGCATGGCGGCGCCGCCCTATTTTGGAACACCTCTCACACATTTCGTGGCCCCATAGGGAGCTCCACCTAAGGTCCCAATGGCGCAGTCCGCATGGCGGCGCCGCCCCATCTTGGCACACCCCTCGCACGTCTTGTGGCCCCATACGGAGCTCCACATAAGGTCTTAGTGACGCAGTCCGCATGGCGGCAACGCCCCATTCTGGCACACCCGTCGCTTCGTGGCATCATAGAGAGCTCTGCCTGAGGCCCCTGTGGCGCAGTGCGCATGGCGGCACCGCCCTAATTCGGAACACCCCTCACACGTTTCGTGGAACCATAGGGAGCTCCACCGAAGGTCAAAGTGGCGCAGTCCGCATGGCGGCACCGCCCCATCTTGGCACACCCCTCACACGCACCTCTCACACGCTTCGTGGCCCCATGGGGAGCTCCACCTGAGTCCCTAGTGGCGCAGTCCGCATGGCGGCACCGCCCCATCTTGGAACACCCCTCACACGCTTCGTGGCCCCAAAGGGAGCTCCACCCAAGGTCCCAGTGGCGCAGTCCGCATGGCGGCGCCGCCCCCCCCCATCTTGGCACACCCCTCACACGTTTCGTGGCCCCATAGGGAGCTCCACCCAAGGTCCCAGTGGCGCAGTCCGCATGGCGGCGCCGTCCCATTTTTGGCACACCCCTCACACGTTTCGTGGCCCCATAGGGAGCTCCACATGAGGCCCTGCGCATTGTTATTATCATCGCCATCATCGCCGCTCGCCCCTCACACGCTTCGTGGCCCCATAGGGAGCTTCACCAGAGGCCCCAGTGGCAGCGCCCGCACGGCGTCCCCGCCCCACTTCGGCACATCCCGCACACGTCTTGTGGCCCCAAACGGCGGGCTCTGCATCAGGCCACAGTGGCAGCGCCCGCTCGGCGGCCCCGCCCCATCTCGGCACACTCTTCACGCGCTTCGCGGCCCCATACGGAGATCCACCGAAGGCGATACTAACAACAACGGTATTCACAACTGCATGTGGCTGGGTCCTTCGCCAGGCTAATGGTTTCCCCACTTCCCCGCATCCTAAGTGGGGTTCTTGTTTCCTCTGCACACCTCCGCGCTGGAACCTCCCACCCTCCCCCCCTCTCTTCCAGCTAATCACCATCGCCATCACAATCGTTATCACACTCATCATCATCATCATCATCATCATCATCATCAGCATCATCATCATCATCATCATCATCATCCTCATCATCATCATCATCATCATCATCCTCATCATCATCATCATCATCAGCAGCAGCAGCAGCAGCAACAGCAGCATCATCATTATCATCATCAGCACCACCATCACCATCATCAGCAGCACACACGCGCACTCATTCGTAACCATCAGCACACCCTCACACACAACTTCATTCTCCACCACCTCACCATCATTAGCATCATCATCATCATCATCATCGTCATCATCATCAACTTCCACTCACCATCACTCACCATAACCATCATTATCATCACACTATCATCACTAGCACCATCCCATCGTGATCATCGGCCAAGAGGGAGCCTCGTCTGCGAGTTAAGTGTGAGGAAGTCTCAGGCGGGAGCCCCCTCCCTAGGGGGTCCCGCGACTAATGTTTTTGATCCGAGCGGGTCATCGGGATCATGTATCTGTCGTCGCTTTTGGGCTCTTGCGGCTTGAATATGGAGGAAGTTTCAGGCGGGAGCCATGCCTGCGAGTGAATTTCGAGGAACTCTCACGCGGGGACCCCCCTGCCGATCGCCCCCACATCTTTTATTAAAAAACGCAAAAAAGAAAAAACGAACGGGTCATCGGGATCCTGTAAGCGTCGTCGCTGTTGGGCTCCTGCGGCTTGGGTATGGAGGAAATATCAATCGGGAGCGTCGTCCGTGACTGAATTGCAAAGAAGTCTCAAGCGCGAGCTCCCTGGCTATGGGTCCCGCGCCTCGCGTGTCTGTTTCTCTTTATATATACATACACACACCTATATATATATATATATATATATATATACTAGAACCATCGCGCGCGCTTCGCGCGCGCTCAAGTTCTAGCCAGGATCCTCACCATCGTCATCATCGCAATCATCACCATCGTAGTCATCGTCATGGTCGTGTTCACCATTACCATCACCAGCACAACCATCATCATCACCACCATCATCGTCAGCATCGTCAGCACCATCGTCATCATCGTCGTCGTCATCGTTGTCCTCACTATCATCGTCGTCGTCATCATCATCAGCATCATCATCGTCAGCATCAGCATCAGCATCATCATCATCATCATCATCATCGTCGGCGCCGTCGTTGTGCTCGTCATCCTCATCATCAGCGTCGTCGCCGTCATCATCATCGGTCTACTCCAGTCCCCTCCCCCTCCTCCTCATTTCCGTTCTATCTCTCCCCATCATCCTATCCTCTTGCTCCTCCTCCTCCTCTTTCTTCTCCTCGATGCCGTCTCCCTGAAGTGGATCCCTGTTCATTCACCTCCTCCTCCTCCTCCCTGTCCTCCCCGCTCTCTTCAATCTGTCCCCTCTGCTTGCCGCCGAGTGTGATGGCACCACGACGGCGAGAACGACGACGACGACGACGACGACGACGACGACGACGACGAGGAGACACCCCAGGCTGCAGAGGAAGAGGGTGGTCAGGGAGTGGGCGTCGGCACCGAGATCAGCTAAGTAGACATGGGCTGTCCCGACGGAGGAGGACGAGGAGGCCACAGAAACAACGGCAGCCCCCATCCTTTCAAAGCTAACATGTGCACGCTAAGCTCGCACCCTCGGCCCCAACTAACACCACACGCGCAGTTCGAGCGCGCTGAGGTTCCAGCAGCCCCCATCCTCTCAAAGCTAACATGTGCACGCGTGCACGTAACCACCAATGGCAGGAGCATGAACTGGAGAGGTAACAATGGCGCAGACCGAACAGGGCCGTAGTACACACGAGGGCGCACACAGACGTATCGAATGCAACGCCATGCAGACCAATGCGAGTAGTAAAACAAACGCCAAACGTTGCATTATTGTTGAATTGAAATGCAATGCACATGCTACTCAATGCAGGCAGCTCAACGGAACGGATCGGAAGGAAGAAGGGGTGCATATGAAAGTGTCCGAAATCGCATGGGGCTCGTTTCGGTGCCTGCTCGGGGGCTCTTGGGGGCCTCCCGGGGGGCTCTTGGGGGCCTTTGGGAGCCTCTAGTGGTTTCTGGGGATGCTCTTGGGGCCGAGGGCCCGTAAAGTGCGCTCGGATCCCGCGTCTGGGCCCCTTCTTGGAGCCGTGTTGGGACTCTCTTGGGCCGTCTTCGAGGCCTCTTAAGCGGTCCCGGGGCGCTCTTGGGCCGTCTTGGGGCCGTCTTGGTGGCCTCTTGGGCCGTCTTGGGGCGATCTTGGGTGCCTCTTGGCCGTCTTGGAGCGCCAGGGAGCCCAAAAGGAGAGAAAGCCAAAAACATCGAAAAACACAATGGAAAATCAACGATTCGAGCCTCTTGGGGCCCTCTTGGAGAGCCTCTTGGAGGCCTCTTGGGGCGTCTTGGAGGCCCCTTGGGCCGTCTTGGGACCATCTTGGGCGTCTTGGAGCGATCTGGGACCGCCTCGGGGCCCTCTTGGACCATCCTGGGGGCCTCCTGGGGCCGTCTTGGAGGCCTCTTGGGTCGTCTGGAGGCTCCTTGGAGGCTCCTTGGAGGCCCCGGGGAGGGGGTATTAAAAAGCGTTCCCCGATGGTTGCGGAGTGGGCGGCCCCGCCGGGGGGGGGGGCCTATTTGTTTATATTATATATATACACATATGAATATATACATACATCCGAACGGAGCATCGGGATCCTGTAACTGTCGTCACTCTTGGGCTCGTCAAGCCTGAATCTTGAGGAAGTATCAAGCGGGAACTTCGTCTATGAATGGATCGTGAGGAACTCTCAGGCGGGACTCCCCTGCCTATGGGTCCCACACATCGCGCTCTTCATACGAACGGATCATCAGGATCCTGTAAGAGTCGTCATTATTGTGCTCCTGCGGCTTGAATATGGAAGAGGTATGAAGAGGGACCCTCGTCTGTGAATGAATTGCGAAGACGTCTCAAACGCGAACCCCCTGCCCATGGGTCCCACGCCTGATGTTTTCATTTTTAAAAGATAGCCAAACGGTTCAACCGGGATCTTGTAAGCGTCGTCACTTTTGGGTTCCTCGGGCCTGAATATTGAGGAACTCTCAGGCAAAAACCTCGTCTGTGAGTGGATCGCGGGGAAATTTCAAGCGGGACCTCCCTGCAAATGGGTCCCGCACCTCATGTTGGTAATCCGAACGGGTCATGGCAATCCTGTACCTGTCGTCGCGTTTGGGTTCCTCATCAATATTGAATATTGAGGAAATCTCAGGCGAGCGGGAGCCTCGTCTGTGAGTGAATTGCGAGGAAGTCTCAGCCGGGAACCCCGTGACTATGGGTCCAGCACGTTGCGTTTTTGTTTGTTTTAATCCGAACGGGCCATCGGGATCCTGTAACCGTCGTTTCTTTTGGACTCATGCGGCTTGAATATGGACGAAATATCAAGAGGGAGCCTCGTCTGAGAGTGGGTCGCGGGGAAGTCCCAGGCGTGACCCTCCTGCTTGGGTCCAGCACCTCGCCTTTTTTCCGAAAGGGTCATCCGAACCCTGTAACCGTCGCTTCGGGGCTTCTCAGGTATGACTATGAAGGAATTCTCAGGCGGGAACTTCGTCTAAGAGCGAATGCGGGGACGTGTCAAACGAGAGCCCCATCCATATGGACTGTGCACTTCATGTAGGTAATCCGAACGGGTCAACTAGATCCTCTGACTGACGTCAGTTTTCGGCTCCTCTGGACTGCATTTGGAATAAATCTCACCGGGGGCTTCGTCTGTGTGGATTGCGAGGAAGTTTCAGGCAGGAGCCCCGTGCCTATGGGGCCCGCGTTTAACGTTGGTAATCCGAACGGGCCATCGGCGAACTCTACAAGGCATAGCATTTGAGCACCCCAAAGGGACACATCAAGAGGCGTCCCTCACGCGTCTGTGGGTGAGAGGCAAATGAGTCTCAGGCGGGAACCCCCCCCCTAGTCACAAGTCTCCGGAAGAGTTCGACACAAGAACGGTGGATTCCGGGGGTGAGGCGGAGAAGCTCGCGGCAGAGCTGAATGTCGTGTTGCCTCCCGCCTGAGAGCGGCCGCGACCAACTCGGTGCCTGCTGGGTTGTCCCAACAGTTTGCTCTCGCGCCCCAGCTGCTCGCGGGGTTGTCCTAACGGCCGTTGCCCAGACGGCTTCGCGATTTTGCCATCGGAGAACGCGCCCCTGCCGGGCGCGGCGGCCAGGGCGCCGAGGAAAATCGGCATGCACCCCCCTGCCAGGCGGAAGGGGACGTGCATCAGGAGAAATGGCGGGATGGAGATGAGGGGGGAGGGGGAAAGGAGGAGGAGGTGGAGGAGGAGGAGGAAGAGGAAAAGGACGAAGAGGAATATGAGAAATTGAACAAAGAGGGCGAGCAGGAGGAGGAGACGGAGGACGAGAGAGACAAGGAGGATGAGGAGGCGCAGCGGAGGGCGAGACGGGGGGCTTCGGCCAGAGCGAAGAGGAAAGAGCAAAGGGCAATTGAAATAGATTCTCATGTGGGGTCCTACCGTCGGAATAATTCCCAAGGCATGAAAACTGGTGGTGGGGGGGAGGTCGAGGCCACCCGGGCTGGGATGGCACGAACTCATATCCAAAATGAACGATAAGGTCGGATCACGCTGTAATTCCGCACCCCGAGGGGGGCGGATAAAACCCAGGGGATAATAATACAAGTAGGACCTGACTTTCTTGTCCAAAGGATGGGTAGATCCTAATTTCTTGTAGAATGGAGAAACCACGTTGCGCATTGATTTTTTGTTCGCACTGGATTGTCAAACCCGGTGCTCCCCCCCCCCACCCACCCACCCGCAACATGAACTTGATTTACAA
Organism: Prorocentrum cordatum; assembly: GCA_963575745.1. Lineage (NCBI taxonomy): Eukaryota > Dinophyceae > Prorocentrales > Prorocentraceae > Prorocentrum > Prorocentrum cordatum. Next base: position 979,312 of record CAUYUJ010018615.1, read on the forward strand.
GACCCATGTGGCGGCGATCGCGGCGAACGCGCAGCGCTACCTGGCGCGTCGCTGCGGCCGAGCTAGCGCGTGCGGGCTCGCGAGCAGAACGGCCAGCAAGTTTGGCGCGACCGATGCGGCCGCGGTCGCGCTGACCGCTGGCGACAGCGTTTTGCAGGCCGCGCTGGCGCGCGGGCACTCCAGTGCGAGTCGGCGACTCGGGCGGGCGCGGCGCCATGGTGACGTCCACAGCGGCAGACACGACAATACTTGTAGGGGTGCTGGCGACGACAGGCGATGACGATGACGATGGCAAGGCCAATGACGGCGCCGATGCTGACCACGCCGATGACGATGATGGCGCGCGCGCGTCGGCGATGAAGGTGTTGGAAGGGTTTCGAAATACGCGCGCGGCCGACGGGCGCGACTGGCTCGCCCAGTGTAGTTAGACTAAGAGAGGCCCGCGTGGTCGCACTCGGTGAGCATGTTCCACGATCGCTGCTTTCCTGAAAAATTCACAAGGGCGCGCGCATACTTTTTGTGGCATCATGTGCTGTAACACCATGTGCTATGTTTTCGGGGTGCTCGACTTTGAAACCATTTCTTGGGGGAGTGCCAGCACGCGCGCGCGACGATGCGCGCGCGTGCATGTCGCCCCGCTGACTGCATAAGGAAATTGGGAACTTATGGCTTGTTTACCAACCATCCTGTGGTGGGTCCCCGTTTTGAAGAGACGGTCCCCGCTTCCTCCCCCTTCCCCCTCCTCCACCTCCTCCTTCCTCCTTGCGTTTCACCCACTCAGCACAGCGCTTCGTGACCCCATAGAAAGCTCCACTGAAGGTCCCAGTGGCAGGGTTCGCATGGCGTCCTCGGGCCATTTCGGCACACCCCTCACGAGGATCGCGGCCCCATAGAGAGCTCCACCGAAGGCGCCAGTGGCAGGGTTCGCACGGCGGCCTTGGGCCTGTTGGGCACACCCCTCGCGAGGACCGTGGCCCCATAGGAGCTCCACCGAAGGCGCCAGCAGCAGGCCTCGCACGGCGGCCTCGGGCCGTTTCGGCACACCCCTCGCGAGGACCGTGGCCCCATAGGGGGCTCCACCGAAGGCCCCAGCGGCAGGCCTCGCACGGCGGCCTCCGGCTGCTTCGGCACACCCATCACGAGGATCGTTGCCCCGTAGGAGCTCCACCGAAGGCGCCAGTGGCAGGGTTCGCATGGCGGCCCCAGATCATTTCGGCACACCCCATCACGGGGATCGTTGCCCCATGGGGGGCTCCACCGAACGCCCCAGCGGCAAGGTTCGCATGGCGGCCTCGGGCCATTTCGGCACTCCCCTCACGAGGATCGTGGCCCCACAAGGAACTCCACCGAAGGCGCCAGTGGCAAACTCCCTCATGGCTCTCAGAGCCCTCTCCTGCTTCTGCTCCTTGAGGGCCCCACTGGCACCGCCCGCATGTGTCAGCCACCACCCACTACAGCGTTTCATGGCCCCACAGGGAGCTCAACCGAAGGTCCCAGTGGAACCGCGGGCGTGCTTCAGCCACCACCCAGTACATCGCTTCGTGGCTCCATAGGGAACTCCACCGAAGGTCACAGTGGCACCGCCCGCATGCGTCAGCCACCACCCAGTACAGCGATTCGTAGCCCCATAGGGAACCCCACCGACGGCCCCAGTGGGACCGCCCGCGTGCGCCAGCCACCACCCAATACAACGTTTCGTGCGCCCTGTAGCCAACACCCAGTACAGCGTTTCGTGGCCCCACAGGGAACTCCGCCGACGGGCTCAATGGGACCGCCCGAGTGCGTCGGCCACCACCCACCACAACGTTTCGTGGGCCTGTAGGGAACTCCACCGAAGGTCCCAGTGGCACCGCCCGCATGCGTCAGCCACAACCCAGTACAGCGCTTCATGGCTCCATAGAGAACTCCACCGAAGGTCCCAGTGGGACCGCTCGCATGCTTCAGCCACCACCCAATACAGCGCTTCGTGGTCCCATAGGGAGCTCCACCGAAGGTCCCAGTGGGACCGCCCGCATGCGTCAGCCACCACCCAGTACAGCGCGTCGTGGCCCCATCGTGAACTCCACCAAAGGTCCCAGTGGGACCGCCCGCATGCGTCAGCCACCACCCAGCACAGCGTTTCGTGGCCCCGTAGGGAGCTCCACAGAAAGACCCCAGTGGCACCGCCCGCATGCGTCGTCCCCAGCCCAGCACAGCACCTCGGGGCCCCATTGATTGATGGCTTCACCAAGCCCCAGTGGCACCGCCCGCACGCCCCCCCCACCCACCCGGCACAGCGCTTCGTCGTGACCCTGCAGGGAACTCCAACGGTCCGCCCGCATGCGACCCCCCCACCCGGCGCGGCGCTTCGTGGACACATAGGGAGCCACACCGAAGGTCCCAGTGGGACTGCCCGCATGCGCCCCCCCTCCCAGCACAGCGTTTCGCGACCCTTTAGGGAGCTCCACCGAAGCCGCCAGTGGCACCGCCCGTATGCGTCAGCCACCACTCAGCACAGCGCTTCGTGGCCCCGTAGAGAACTCCACAGAAGGTCCCCAATGGCACAAACCCGCATGCGTCTCCCCCATCCAGCACAACGCTTCGTGGCCTCATCGGGAGCTCCAGCGAGGGGCACCGCCCGCCTGCGTCCGCCACACCCAGCACAGCGTTTCGTGGCCCATAGGGAGCCCCACCGAAGGCCCCAATGGCACCGCCCGCTTGCGTCTCCCCCACCCATTACGGCACGTCCCTCACGCGCTTCGTGGCCCCATAGGAAGCTCCACCGAAAGCGGCACCCACAACGCGTTACTCGCAACTGCACATGGCTGGGTCCTTCGCCGGGATAATTTAAACTATTGCGCGGCACTCGGTGAAATTCTTACGACGACGTCTTTATTAACATATACCGTGGCACCCCGCAGTTGCGGACACGAGTGAGGCCGCGGCGAGGACGTCGCCAGTCTGCGAGGCTCTGAAGAAGCCCACCGCAGGCGCCTAAGTTTTTCCAATTATGCATTGAGCCCGCAACAGGCGCCGATGTTTAAAGCAATGTGGCTGGATCGCGGGGGGTGTCGCAGGTTGGTCGCGGGCGGGTCACGGGATGGGTCGCGGGTGGGTCGCGGGTGGGTCGCGGGTGGGTCGCGGGTGTGTCGCGGGTGGGTCGCGGGTGGGGTCGCGGGGTGGGCCGCGGGGTGGGCCGCGGGTGGGTCGCGGGTGGGTGGCGGGTGGGCCGCGGACTGGGCCGCGGGGTGGGCCGCGGGGTGGGTGGGCCGCGGGGTGGGTCGCGGGGTGGGCCGCGAGGTGGGTCGCGGGGTGGGTCGCGAGGTGGATCGCGGGGTGGGTCGCGAGGTGGGTCGCGGGGGGGGCGGCGTCAACAAACAACAAACAACAACAACAACAACAACAACAACAACAACAACAACAACAACAACAACAACAACAACAACAACAACAACAGCAACAGCAGCAACAACAACAACAACAAAAACAAAAACAACCACAACAACAACAGCAGCAGCAACAACAACAACAATCAGTTTAAGACTGTTCGCTCTGATCTGCTCGCGTGTCATTCAACATGCATATCCCAAACCCTGGATGCCCGCCCTCTCCGTCTTCGATCGTACCCCCTTTTGGGAGGTATATTCATTCCCTGCCACAAAGGGCAGCAACGGGGCCACGAAGGGCAGCGAGCGAAGGCGACCGCGGAACCAGTACGGGCAGCGAAGGGCATCGAAAGCGGGCGAAGGGCAGCGAGCGGCGACTGCAGTCCCTAACGGGCTGGTTGGGCGGGCAGGCCCAGACGGGCGGGTCGAGCGGGCGGGTCGTTGAAGCGTGGATTCTGCTTGAACCGCCAGGCAATTTGCAGCGGGAACGCGATTCCTGAGTGTCGAGGAGCGGCATCTGGATAAATTGTTAGGAAATATCAGGCGGGAGCCGCGATTCGGCGGTAAGTTGCAAGGAAGTCCCAAGCGAGAGCGCGATTCTTCAACACATTCTGAGGAAGTATTAGGCGGGAGCCGCTGTTGTTGTAAACCGGGGCCCAACGACACAATTTGACGCCCAAGACTTTCCCTGATAAAAAAACAGGGTGCGAGCCCTGGGAAGGTCCCTTCAATCGAAAAAACAATGTGCACCGGACGGGGGGATAAACAATAATGATTTTTCAGAAGTGAGAATTCAACAACAACAACAACAACAACAACAACAGCAACAACAAGAACAATAACAACAACAATAATTTGGAGACCGTTCGCCCTTATATGCTCGAGTGTCCAATAACGCGTATTTCCCAAACCCTCGATACCCGCCCTCCTCGTCTTCGATCGAACCCCTTTTGGGGGGTATATCTTTATTCCCTGCAGGCTGGGCACCGGCAAGCGGCGGGGCGGCCGCGGACCGTCGGCCTGGCCACCGGCAGCGCTGATCGGCGGGGCGGCCGCGGACCGTCGACCCGACCCCAAGAGGGACGGACAGGGGACCGACCACGACGACGAGGACGACGACGACGACGACGACGACGACGACGACGGCGACGACGACGACGGCGACGACGAGCGAAAGCGAGAGCGAGAGAGAACGACAGCAGGGCCACGAAGGGCACGAAGTAGGCCACGAAGGGCGACAGCGGGGACACGAAAGGAATGCGTATGGGGCCACGAAGAGCGCGAACGAGCGGGGGCCACGAAGTGCAGATAATGCGGGGCCACAGAAGACAACTATGGGGCCAATGAGGGTAGCAAATGGGCCTCGTAGGACAGTGACGGGGACACAAATGGCGACAGCGAGGCCACGAAGGGCATGCACATGGGGCCACAACGGGCGCGACTCCTTGGTGCCTGGATGTCGGGAGCGCGGCGCTTGGGCAAATTGCCAGAAATTTCAACGCAAGGCCATTCTTCAGTAAGTTGCAAGCAAGTCTCCAGCGAGAGCGCGACTCCAGAGCGCCGGGAGAGCGATTCCTGAATAAATTGTAAGGAAGTCCCAAGCGAGAGCGCGATTCCTGAATAGAATGCAAGGAAATCTCGGGCGGGAGCGGGGGTCCTCGCTAAATTGTAAGGAAATCTCAAGCGGGAGCCGTTGTTGTTGTTGTTGTTGTAACCCCGGGGCCAGGGGGCCAGTTTGAGCAGGAAGACCTGCCCTGTCAAAAAGCAGGGTGCGAGCGTCGAGGGGCACACTCTGATTGAGAAAAAACCAATGTGCACCGGGCGGGGGGGATCAACAATAATTATTCTTCAGAAATGAGAATTCAACAACAACAACAACAACAACAACAACAACAACAACAACAACAACAACAACAACAACAATTACTAGCACGTGGGGACACTCCGTTCTCACCAGTGCCAGGGTTTTCATAGGAGGCGGGCAATACCCCCACTTTGTGGGGGGGCCGGTTCAAGCTCTACCAAATTTCCAAACGACTCTTCGCCACCACCCACACCCAGCTTCCCGCCCTATGACGTTCGGACACTTCACTTCGTGGCATGCGGACGACCGTGGCTACTATTCAGGGCCCCGCGGCCGACGACGACGGCGTGCGCGCGCGAAGAAAAAACGAATGTGTCCCGCATGGTATTATTTGACAGGGATGATGGCCCTGGCAGGTGCGCAACCGTTGTTGCAGAAGTTCGAAAAAGTTGCTCGCAAAAGCCCGTTTGACAGAAATGTTTAAAAAGTGTTGGGTTTCCTACGAATCCGCAAGAGCGCGCGGGATGAAATTTTGACATTTTTTTTTGAAAAACCATTGGTTTTTTGATGTTTTTATGTTAAAATCGCTTACGAAAACTAAGGTTTTGGAAGGATTTCGTCTTGCGCGCGCGAATGTCCACTTTACCTTATTTTTTGCAAGGGATTCTTGAAATTTGATTATATTAGAACAAGAAATGTCATTTTATAGTGTTTTTTGCAAGGGAAAGCGGATTACAACAAAACAACCGGATCTGGATCACATCGTTTTACCTGAGGCTTCCTCACGAAAATGATGAAAATGTGGCTGCGGCCTAGGCGCGGCGGGGGGGCGTGCACCAGGGGGCCCAACAATAATTATTCTTTAGAAGTTCAACAACAACAACAATCATTTAGACGTGGGGACACTCCGTTCTCACCAGTGCCAGGGTTTTCATAGGAGGCGGGCAATACCCCCACTTTGTGGGGGGGCCGGTTCAAGCTCTACCAAATTTCCAAACGACTCTTCGCCACCACCCACACCCAGCTTCCCGCCCTATGACGTTCGGACACTTCACTTCGTGGCATGCGGACGACCGTGGCTACTATTCAGGGCCCCGCGGCCGACGACGACGGCGTGCGCGCGCGAAGAAAAAACGAATGTGTCCCGCATGGTATTATTTGACAGGGATGATGGCCCTGGCAGGTGCGCAACCGTTGTCGCAGAAGTTCGAAAAAGTTGCTCGCAAAAGCCCGTTTGACAGAAATGTTTAAAAAGTGTTGGGTTTCCTACGAATCCGCAAGAGCGCGCGGGATGAGATTTTGACAATTTTTTGTTGAAAAACCATTGGTTTTTTGATGTTTTTATGTTAAAATCGCTGCGAACACTAAGGTTTTGGAAGGATTTCGTCTTGCGCGCGCGAATGTCCACTTTACCTTATTTTTTGCAAGGGATTCTTGAAATTTGATTATATTAGAACAAGAAATGTCATTTTCTATTGTTTTTTGCAAGGGAAAGCGGATTACAACAAAACAACCGGATCCTGTACACACAACGAAAATGGATGAGAGGCTTCCTCACGAAAATGATGAAAATGTAGCTGCGGCCTAGGCGGCGCAGGGGGGGCGCGCACCAGGGGGCCCAACAATAATTATTCTTTAGAATAAATAATGTTCAAAGCAAGGGCGGCCAGCGTCGACCCGTCGGGCCCCCCCCCCCCGGCAACAACCACAACAACGACCCCCCCCCCCCCCAACACCCACAACAACGCCATTGAATTCGATTTGTGTGAACATCTGCGGACCTCCTCTCTGGCACCAACGAATCCCTGCCGGCAAAAACCATGCGTGCACCGGCGAAGCGAGGAATCCCTAGGAATCCTTAGGAATTATTGGGCATCCTTCGGAATTCTTGGGGCTCCTTAGGAATTCCTGGGAATGCTTAGGGATTCCTAGGAATCCTTAACAACAACAGCGGCAACAACAACGCAACAAACATAATCCTCACCACGGCTCCGCGCTAGAGCCAAGCGCCCAGGGACAATGAATGACCGCTGGGCCCCCTCACTCTGATGTGTGTATGTATGTATGCATGCATGCATGCATGTATGTATGTATGTATGTATGTATGTATGCATGCATGCATGCATGTATGTATGTATGTATGCATACATGCATGCATGCATGCATAATGTATGTATGTATGTATGTACCTATATATATATATATATATATATAATATATATATAATATATATATATATATTATTGCACGCGCGCGCGACGACGAGCGCGCGCGCTCTTCGCCCAGTGTTTTGCAAGGAACTTTTAAAACTGATGGGTCGATGCCAGATGGGCTGGGACGGCATGAACTCATTTTGCGGGTGGACGGGTTCGAGATCACATGTGGATTCAAACGAAACCAACAACCGATAACGGAGGGGAGGGGGAGATCCATGCTTATTCTTTAAAAGAGGAAAATCGATGTGGCCCTGTCAGCGCGGCGCAGTCCATGCGGCGCGGTCTACGTTGTCCCCTGTGTGCAATCTAGGCGTGGCGATCCGCGGTGCGCAATCTACGCGGCGCTGTCGATGCGGCGCAACTCACCTCGTGGAGCCCGAAGTCGTCAACTCCACTGCTCGCGCAATCACCCCGCCCGCCCACCCGCGACTTGGCTTGCGGAACCCATGCGGCAGCAGTTGCGATGACTGCTTGGCGTTGGCTGGCGCATCGCTGCGGCCGCGCCGGCGCGCGCAGGCTCGCGCGCAGAGCTGCCAGCCTTCCCGGCGCGCCCGAGGCAGCCGCGGCGTCGCCATCCGCTGGGGGGCCTCCCTCTGCGTCTCGCAGGCCGCGCTGACGCGCGGGAAATGCAATGAGAGCGAATGCTGCAGGCGGGCGCGGTGTCGCGGCGGCGCCGACGACGGCGCGCGCGACGGCGATGCTAACGACGCTGACGACGACGACGGAAAGGCCAGCGACGGCGTCGATGCCGACGGCGCCGATGACGACGATAGCGCCCGCGCGTCGGCGATGAAAACTTTGGGGGATTTCGACTCGACGCGCGCGCGCAAGTGGCCCGTTTGCTCGCGCGCGAAGAACAAGTTGAATGACAAATGGTTTCCCTGAGAATTCGCAAGGGTGCGCGCGCGTACCTTTTTTGAGCTCACGTTGCAAAGCAATGCGTTCTCACACCGCTGCCGCGTGCCACGACCTTGAAATCCCAGCAAAACAGAGTTTCTGAGAAAATCCAACACGCGCGCGAGGCGACGCGCGCTCGCGAACTTCGCCCTTTCCTGTTCGCGCGAGATCAGTGCAGCTCGATGATTTCAGCGGAACGAAAATCGCGCACAATATTATTTGACAGGGGTGACGGGGCCAGTCGATACAGACCTGGCCGGGGCGGTGCGAGTCCACGTTTCGACTGAGCGACGGGGTGGGATCACGCGAACATTGCAATCCCCAGCAGGGGCGGATCATCCCGGGGGGGTGGCGCCGTAAATCTTAATTTTTTTGGGGGGAAAGGAACATCTATGTGGCGTGGCGTAGACTAGGTGGCGCGCGCCACCCTGCCGAACACGACATTGCCAACTCAACTGCTCGCGCAATCATCTCGCCCGCCCGCCCGCGACATGGCTTGCAGCGCGCGCGCGGCAACGACGGTTGCGACGATTGCTTGGCACTGGCGGGCGCGTCGCCGCGGCCGCGCCGGCGCGCGCTGGCTCGCTGACCGCTGGGCGCCCCCCCGCGCGTCTCGCAGGCTGCGCCGGCGCGCGGGCGCTTCTGTGCGAGTCGGTGACTCGGGCGGGCGCGGCATCATGGCGACGTTCACAATGGCAGACGCGTCGGCGGCATTAGCGGTGCTTGCGACGATGGCGACAAGGACGCGGGCAAGGCCAATGACGGCGCCGATGCTGACTGCACCGACGACGACGATGATGATGCCCACGCGTCGGCGGTGAACGTTTTCGAAGGATTTCGACGCCCGCGCGCGGCCGACGGGCGCAAGTGGCCCGCATGGCATGATTCGATGACGAGGCTCGCGCCCCCCCCCTCCCCCCCAGCGCGCATAGGCGTCCGAATGCTGTCGGCATGCGCGCGCGAAATGCCGGCTGGGCCGCAGTTGAAGACATATTAGAACAAACGATGGTACCCTTGAGAAGCCGCAAGCGCGAGGGCATTTTGCAAACCACGTGGGTTCCATGTGTTTTCAGAAACCTCGACCTTGAAATCCGTGCGAATCCGATTTTTGTCTTGAAGAATGGCGGCGTGTGCGCGCGACGAAGGGCGCGTGGATTTTGTCACATGTTTGTACATGCCCCTTGGCGGAAAATGGGCGATCCTTAATGAGGGAGCGCGCGCGCATGCTCATATCTACGCGGGGTGAAGGGCAGGGGGGGGTGCTAAGATAGCATGAGTTCACATTCAAAATGAACGATGGGACTGGACCGCATGCAATTTGGATTTCCCCGAAGAGAGCCGACAAAACCGAGGGCGAAGTGATAGATTGGAGTCCCTTGTTAAAAAATACACCCCACACGTTGCAATCGATGTGGCGCAGTTCACCATGCCGAACTTGAAATCGCCAGCTCCACTACCCGCGCAAACATCCTGCCCGCCCACCCGCAAGTTGGCGTGCAAAACCCATGCGGCGGCGATTGCGATGGCTGCTCGGCGTTGGCTGGCGCATCAACACGGCCGCGCAAGCGCGCAGGCTCGCGCGCAGAGAGGCCAGCCAGTCTGGCGCGACCGACGCGGCCACGGTGACGCTGCCGATGGGGGCGTCCCACCGCGTTTCGCAGGCCGCGCTGACGCGCGGGCGCTTCAGTGCGAGTCGGCGACGTGGGCGGGCGCGGTATCGTGGCGACGACGACAACGGCAGCCACGACGATGATAGTAGCGATGCTGGTGACGATGATGACGTGGACGTCGGCTAGGCGAATGACAGCGCCAGTGCTGATCACGCCGGGGACGGTGATGGTGAACTCGCGTCGGCGATGAAGGTTTCGGCAGGACTTCGACATGCACGCGCGGCCGACGCACGCGAGTGGCCCGCATGGGATGATTTGACGAGGACCGTGAAACCCCGCACGCTCGCAAGGGCGTTGGAATGATTGCGACATGCGCACGCGAGAGGCCCGCTTGGTCGCATGTGATGAACATGTTGAAAACCAGCGAGAATTCGCAAGAGCGCGCGCGCAGACCTGCTTTGAAAAACCCACGTTGCAAAACCGCGTGTTCTTTGATGTTGTCGGGGCACTTGATCCTGAAATCCTTACGAATCCTATTGTGTTTTGACAGATCCTGGCATGCGCGCGCGACGACGCGCTCGTGTAGACTTCGTTCAGTTTGTTGCAAGGGATTCTTGCACATTGATGATTTGTGTTGAACTCGCGCGCGTGCTTCCGATGTTTAGCAATGTCTGACGGGGCGAGTCGATGCCTGCCTGGCTGGGATGATACGCTTGCAACTTAAACCGAGCGATGGGGCAGAATCACTGCACATGCCTATGGGTGCCGGATAAACCGACCGTCGAGGGGGGTGGTAGATCGCAATTCCATTATAATAATAATAATAATAATACTAATAATAATAGTAATAATAATAATAATAGTAATAATAATAATAATGATAATAATAATAAAAATCCAAAAAAATGCGAGGCCGCTCCGAAGCGACTACGGGGCGGCGACGGTGGCAACATAGCCGTCAAACCGACGCACAGGCCCAGACGATAGCCGGCGACGAGGCGGCGACGGCGGCAACATAGCCGCCAGACCGACACACAGGCCTAGACGATGGCCGGCGACGAGGCGTCAACGAGACGGCGACGGCGGCAGCATATCCGTCAGACCGACACACCAGCTTAGGTCTGTAGAAAGCAAGTAAGAACGCCTAAGTGTAAGCACTGCTTGGGTAATGTAGCTAGATAACTACATACTAATGTATATATTCCTCTCTCTCTCTCATATGTATGTGTATATAAAAAATAAATATAGACGCGCGCACGACTACATATACATATATATATATAGCAAGTTGCGGACAGGCGTGCATGCACGCAGCCCTGCTGGTACATGAGCATATCCGTTCATCCATGTACACACGCGCGCATGGTGTACCTCACCTACGCAAATCAGCAGATACCGTATTATGGGTGCATCTTGGGAGCGGAAAAGCGAAGTGGCTCAATGGAACATAACCGCGCGATAGTAAATGCTCGGCGCTGGGCAGCAGAGGGCTTGCCGCCCCCCCGAGCCCCCCCTGATGCAGGCGAAATCTGCGCGTCTATCTGAAACTCCGACCGCGGCATCCCCAGCATGGTGGATGATGTAGGTCTTCGGAAATCCCGGGAGCTCTCCAGAAGTCCCCAGAGGCCTCCAGAGGACATGGGAGGCAGGCCGACACAACAATGACCCTAGCGAAGAACCCAACCAAAATGGGCGCGGGAACGCCATGCGAGCATGCCCGCTGAGGCCATAGGTGGAGCACCCTGTGGGGCACGAAACGTGTGAGAGGTGTGTCGAAATTGGCGCGGGGACGTCATGCGGGCACGCACACTGGGACCCACGGTGGAGCTCCCTCTGGGCAGCAGAACGTGTGAGTGGTGTGCCGACATGGGCATGGGCACGCCATGCGGGCAGGCCCACTGAGGCCATGAGCTGAGCTCCCTGTGAACACGAAACGTGGGACGGTGCCGAAATGGGCACAGGAACGCCATGCGAGCACGCCCACGGAGGCCATATGTGCAGCTCCCTGCGGGCCACGACACGTATGAGGAGTGTGCCGAAAAGGGGATGGGGGCGCCCACTGCGCCCATGGGTTGAGCTCCCTGTGGGGGGCACGAAACGTGTGAGGGGTGTGCCGAAATGAGCGCGGGGGCGCCATTCGAGCACGCCCACCGGGCTCCACGGTGGAGCTCCCTGCGGGGCACGAAGCGTGTGAGGAGTGCGCCAAACTGTGCTCTGGGACGCCATGCGAGCACACCCACTGAGGCCATAGGTGAAACTCCCTGTGGGGCGCGAAACGTGTGAGGGGTGTGTCGAAATGGGCGCGGGGACGGCATGCGAGCATGCCCATTGGGGCTATGATTCGGCGGAGCTCCATGTGGGGCACGGGCTGTGTGAGGGGTGCGCTGAAACGGGCGTGGGGACGCCATGCGAGCACGCCCACAGGGGCCGTAGGTGCAGCTCCCTGTGGGGCACTAAACGCGTGAGGTGTGTGTGTGTGTATGTATGTATGCATGCATGTATGTATGTATGTACGTACGTACGTATGCAAACATGCATGCATGGATGGACGGAAGGATTGATGTATGTGTGTATGTATGTATGTCTGTCTGTCTGTTTGCCTGCCTGTCTGTCTGTCTGTCTGTGTGCATGCATGCATGCATGCATGCATGTATGTATGTATGTATGTCTGTATGTGTATGTATGTATGTATGTATGTTTATATGTATGTACGTACGTACGTACGTACGTATATGTATGTATGTATGTATGTATATATGTATGTATGTATGTATGTATGTATGTATGTATGCATGTATGTATGTATGTGTGTATGTATGTATGTCGCATGTATGTACGCATGCAAGCATGCAGTCATTAACGTATGTATGCATGTATGTATGTATGCATGCATGCATGTATGTATGTATGTATGTATGTGTGTATGTAAGTGTGTATGTATGTATGGATGTACGTACGTACGTATGTATGTGTGTATGTATGCATGTATGCATGCATGCATGAATGCATGCATGCATGTATGTATGCATGCATGCATGCCTGCCTGCCTGCCTGTCTGCCCGCCCGCCTACCTGCCTGCCTGCCTGCCTGCATGCATGCATGTATGTATGTATGTATGTATGTGTATGTATGTTTGTATGTATGTATGTATGTATGTATGTATGTATGTATGTGTGTATGTATGTATGTATGTATGTATGTATGTATGTATGTATGTATGTATGTATGTATGTATGTGTATGTATGTATGTATGTATGTATGTATGTATGTATGTATGTATGTATGTATGTGCGTGTGCCGAAACTGGCCAGGGCAGGAAAAGGAAAAGGGAGGAGGAGGGAGGAGGGGGAGGAGGTGAGGAGGTGAGTGCGCGGCGGTGCGAATTGAAAACGAGGACCTAACACACGTGAGGGTTGGGAACAGGAAAGCTCCGGCACCTAGAAGGAGAGGAGGAGGAGGAGGAGGAGCAGGAGGAAGAGGAGAAGGAGGAGGAGGAGGAGGATACTGAGGAGAAAAAGGCAGCAACTTCGCTGGCGCCAACGAACGTGGCCGACGCCAGAAACCCTTCAACCAGGAAAATTTGCCCATCTCTCGGGAAATGTAAATTTGTTTCCGCCGGCTTCCGCCCGCCTTCCGCCAGCTTCCGCTGGAGGAGGCGGCCTCGTTTTACTTCCGCCGCCATCCTGGGGCATTCCGCCGCCTTCTGCCAAAATCTGTCCATTGACCCCCCTCAGGGTCGAAACAGACTGATTTTTCGAACTGCGTCCAGCTGTTTGCGACCATGGGTGCCCTTTCCCCCTGCTGGCCAGAACTATGCTCTGCAACTTGAGCTCCCGAGCCAGCTGCAACATCGCAACATCGTGAATGCTCACGACCAGGGCCCCCGACCCTGTCTTTCTGTAGCACTTTCGAGCTGGATCGATCTGCGAAGGCCCCAGGGCCCGAAACCAGGCGAAAATGCCAAGCTCGACAAAATTTGAGCGTGATTTGATTGAGACTCTGGCAAGCTTACTTGCATGGCATTCCGCCCCCCTCCGCAGTCATTTCAAACAGCGCTGGGCCGAAAAGGCGTGCAAGTGAGTCCCGACTTGCGAGAAGTCCAGATTCCCTTTCGGGCCTCGCCGCGCTCACCCCCCCTCCATGCAAGTAAACTTATCAAGCTTACAGACTGCCTCCTCTCGAACCGCATCGATCTGCAAACGTCATGGGACCCGAAACTGGGCGAAAACGACTGGCCCGGAAAAAATGAAACGCCACGATCTCAGGGCTCGCTGGCGCCAATGTCAGTGAGGGGGCCGAACGGTCGCACAATATCCCTAAGTGCGTGGGTGACATGGGATTTCGTGGCCCGGCTTGTGCTTGTTTGTTGTTTGTTATTGTTGCTGTTGTCGTCGTCCCGCGCACTCCCACGACCACCCCGCGACCCACCCCCCGACCCACCCCGCGACCCACCCGCGATCCACCCGCGACCCACCCCGCGACCCACCCCGCGCCCGCCCCCATCACTCTCATCCGCACTTCTAGGGTGCTGCGTAGACTTAGCTCCCTGCCCCCCCGCCACTGCGTCGCCGCACAGGGCGTCGGCCGCCGCCAGCAGCTCCAGCGTCCCGCACAGCCGCACGCGGTCGCCAGACGCCGCGGCGGCGGACAGGCTCTCGGCGGCGCCTTCGGCGAGGCGGGCGGGGCGTCAGTCGCTTGCGGATGAGGGTCGGGCCTCTGTCGGCGGCGAGCCTGGATGGGGAAGTGGGAAGGGGCAGGGCATCCTCTGACTCAGACTGATCGGAAGGCCTCGGACCTTCTGATCGGTTTCCTGAGCCTTCCCTGAAGACACGAGCAACTTCTCAGAAGGCTGGGGGGCTTCTGAGAGAAACCGCCCCGCCTTCCGAGAAGGCCTGCTCCTTCTCGCTTCCCCCCGGGCGCGCCTCCGATTCTTGGGGGTCAGAGTGAGCGAAGGGCAACGAATAGGAAATTGGACTGGCGAAGGACCCAAGCAGATGTATTTGTGAGTAACGCAATTGTGAATATTGTCTTCGGTGGAGCTCCCTATGGGGTAACGAAGCGCGTGAGGAATGTACCGTAATGGGCGCGGTGAGCGCATGCCAACGCAGCCACTGGGGTTTTCGGTGGAGTTCCCAATGGGGCCACGAACACGAAACGTGTGAAGGGTGCTCCGAAATGGGTACGGCGGACGTAAGCGAACACCGCCAATGGGTCTTTCGGTGGAGCCCCCGATGGGGCCACGAAACATGAGGGGGGTGCCGAGATGGGCGGCGAGGGCGCAAGCAAACGTAGCCACTGGGGCCTTCGGTGGAGCTCCCTATGGGGCCACGAAGCGTGTGAGTGGTGAGCCGAAAATGATTGGAGCGGACGCCTGCGAACGCAGCCACTGGGGCCTTCGGTGGAGCTCCGTATGGGGCAACAAACCGTGTGAGAGGTGTGCCGGAATACGCTGGGCGGGCGTATGCGAACACTGCCACCAGGGCCTTCGGTGGAGATCCCTATGATGGGGCCGCAAAAGGTGTGAGGGGTGCGCCGACATAAGCGAGGCGGGCGCATGCGAACGTAGCCACTGGGGCCTTCGGTGGAGCTCCCTATGGGGCCACGAAGCGTGCGAGTGGTGTGCCGAAATGCGCGTGGCGCCCGCCACTGCAGCCTTCGGTTGAGCTCACAATGGGGCCATACAGCGCGTGAGGGGCGTACCGAAATTTGCGCGGCTCGCGCATGCGAACGCACACACTGCGGCCTTCAGTGGAGCTCCCTATGGGGCCACAAAACGCGTGAGGGGTCTGCCAACATGGATGCAGCCCATTTATTGACTCCATTTGAGGCCCTTCTCGGGGCCCTTGTGGGCGCCTCTTGGGGTGTTTTCGGGCCGTCTTTGATGTCTCTGGCGGTAATCTGGCTATCTCTGGCCTCCTGCTCCTGCTGTGGATAAGGAGCAAGGGTCACGAGAGCCAGCGTCATTCCACTGATCCGTTGGCAATGATAACAGGCCATCGATCAGACACACGGCACACCTGAGCCAAATCGGCAATGGATTGAGAAGAAATGGGGCGCAGGACAAAATACTAAAAACACCTGCGGGGGAGTCTTTCACCATCTGCGGAGTACTGTCATCCCGTCTTGGCACCGTCAGCGCATCTTCCAACGAGAGCTGGAATGGGCGGGCGGTGAACGCGAAGCGTCTGGAATTAAAACAACGTCCATATCTCTGGAAAGACTGGAAGATACCCATACCGCTACTCCCTGGACCTCTCCTGGGGTGCGTTCGTACCAGAATTTCGAGGCGAATCCAACGGTTGCGACGAGGGCCTCCCCCCCCCGGCCTCAAAAAGGCGAAAACGACGTCAGGGTAGGGGTATGGGGACCTCGTCCTCCTCTGACGTCCCTGTCTGTGGGCGACCCGCGGCGCGGCCCCCCTTGCGATCAGCGCAGCACACGGCGAGGGCACCGCATGCGCCGACAGCCCGGCGCGCCGCGGCGTCCGCGCCGAAGCGGCCCGCGGTGCGCAGCGCCAGGCGCGGGCAGAGGCGGCCGCGCAGCGCCGCCTGTCAGCGCGTGCGCGGTGGGCCCCCCTTCTGGAGCTGCAGCCATCGCTCCGGGGGGGCGAAAAGGGTAGGATCTCGAAGGGCACGTTTACAGAATCAGCTCACGTAAGCTCGTTCTCCTGGCGGCTCCTGGCGCCGGGAGGCGCCCATGCAGCAGTTGTCATAACCCCCCATCCCCTATCCTACCCTTGCGTCCAGCCCGAATCGTCCTACTATAAGCCAGGGAGCTCGCGTCGTGCAAAGATCACGACGGACGGTGTCTGGCCGTTTCCAGCATCTGGGGGCCCTCGCGGGGCCGCGGGACCGAAAAACGGCTGCGACTAGAACGCCAGCCCTGGGCAAAGGGCTCGGAATTCTGGGGAGCGCGTATTGACAGCAGAAGGAAGGGACAAGGCACCGCAGTGTCTGGGGTGATGCGATGGAAGACGCCGAGGCAGGAACGAAGGGGCTCTGCTGGCCGCGGCGAGCCTCGGACACGAACGGCATCGCCGACCTGGACCTCGGGAGCGGCCCAGAGACCGGAGCCGCTCCCGAGCCCAAAGCGCCTGCCTCAGCGCCTTGACTGTGCGGCAGGTTCGCGCCGGGACTTTTACGCTGAACGGTGTCGGCGGGGACCACTGACGGCGATCGACCTTGAACGCCCGCGCTGGGGTCGCAGCCACGTGGGTACAACTTCGTCCCGTCGCAGCGCGGCAGAAGCGGTCAGCGCGCCAGCTCCAGTAGCCGGGGGCACACGGCGTACTAGTGTACCGGCAGCAAGAGAAGAGAAGGCGGGGAGGGGCGGCCGCGGAAAACAGGCGGGGGAGGCGGGCCCTCACCACGGAAAGAGTTCCAGGATGAGCGCGCGGGTGCGGCCAGCCTGAGCTGAGGGGACCTGGCAGTGCGCGCGGGACGGCGTCACTACCACACCCAGTGGCCGAAGCCAAGGCTGCACGCGCTGGAGGCGTGATGGGCAAGGCGAACCAGTGCGTCTGGAAGGACTAATCTACAAGAACCCCCCTCTGGTGCCCAGATGGTGCCCCCGCTGGGCATGCCGGGGCGGACGACAGGGAGTCGGCCTTCGAGGTTCTGGAACGTCTTCGCCAACTCTCGGCGGTCTTCTTGCGTCGGGATGACTTGTCCAGAAGCTGCGCCACGCCGAGAGCCGAGGTGCCCAAATCTTCCCTCACGGCCGCCAGCGGCCCGAGCTGTGACCCGAAAGCCAGGCATGCAGCGTGCGCGAACACAAGCGGAAGTGCTTCGTCGGTCTTCACCGGGCCCCAGGACCGTCAAACAGAAGACTCGGGACGCAGAGCCGGCCCCAGGGGAAGGGTCGGGACTTGCGGTGACCCCGTGCAGCGATCGTGCTACCGAAAGGGACGCGAGGTGAGGAACGCAGGGACTTTTCTAGCCACCACGAACCTCGGCCACGAATGGGTCCCCGACCTAGATCTCAGGACGGGCCCGGAAATCGTATAGCCCCTCCCGATCCCAGGGCGGTCCTTATCTCGACGTCTTGACTGCATACTGAAGCCGCCGTGCGTCGAATCTCTGGGCCCCCCCTTTGTCCCCCGAGCATCGAGGCATCCGGTCATGGAGAAGAGGGGCCCCGGCAGTCCTTCGCCGTCTTCGGGCCCCCCCGAGCCCTCCACCGTTCTTGGGGCCCCCATGGGCCCTCCATTGAGGGGAGCCATTCGGTGGGGCGGCAGCTCAGGGGGAAGCACGGACCTTGAAACGGCTATACATCGCCACCAGATCGGCGATAGAGTCATGGACCGGGAGGTGGGCCCGGGCCCCGATTGGCGATGGATGGGCGACCTGCTGCTCCTGGGATGTTGGCGATCGACACTAGTGCGCGAGTTTCATATGGCGCGGCTGATGAAGAAGGATCCATATACGTTGCACTTCCCAAGACTGTTGTGCGTCGGGGCCCATTCCTAGAGCTGTCGGCCATTGGTATGGAGAGGGCCTTCTCTATGGAGCCAGTCCAATGCCATACCATGAATCGCACATTGTCCCTCGACGAATACGACGAGGAGGCCCACTCAGGTGGGGTAGGGCTGACATGTTTGTGATGAGGGAGGCACTGTACGTGCGGTGAGGCTCAGAAGTGAGATCGACCACACTGGAGGTTGGAAGTATCACCCTAGAGTGATGTTGATCACGACGGGCACGTCTGTGCCACGCTCGTGTTTGCGATCTTATGAAAATGTTTCGCGCGATCCGATGGCAGCTTGGTGGTTGAGATATAGCAAATCGCCTTGACCTGCCTCCTCCTCATCCTCATCCTCCTCCTCCCTCATCCCTGCTGCATCTACCTTCTTCGCCTCCTCCTCCTCCTCCTCCTACCCCAGCGTTCCCTTATCCTTCACCTTATAATATTATCTGCTCTTACTCCTCGTCAATATCAACTTCTTGGACATGTCTTCCGAACCGACCCTGGCTCGCGTGGATGTCCGCCATGTCCTGCGCCCCGACGCTCAGAACGGAACAGCGACTCGCGCCAGATGAGCGACGAAAAGAAAAAGCTTAGTACAGTGACCTTACGCCGCGGCTTATACGGGCCGCCAGCTAGGCACACCGCTTGGAATAGAGACGCGGGAACCTGACGCGCGAATGTCCGTGCAATCGGCCCTGTTTTCTTCCGTCGCCCAGATGCACTTCGAGGTCGACTCGACAATTAGAACTGCGAGCTTTAAATACGAACCGAGTTGGGGACACGAGAGTTCGATCTACGGCAGGTTCGCGTCGTGACGACCCCGGCGCTGGAGATCGACCAAGGGTGGATCGTTCCACCTTGAAGGATCGACGGCGTTTCGATCGCCAGATCGTCCCATACTGGATGATTCTGGGCCACTGGCGGCGCGGCGCTCAACCCTGAACGCCCACGACGGGGTCGCGTCCGCGTCGGCAGGACACGAACCTACCGCATGCTCTCTTAATGCCCCCGCTGGGGATTGGTGGGGTGGACGAGGGGAGTCGGCGTCCGAAGTTTTCAGGCCTTCGTCGGTTCTGGGCGGTTCTCTTGTCTCGAAGTGTCCAACAGCTGCGCCACGCCGAAAGCGTTCTCGGGGGTGCCGGCTTCAAGGTCGACACGGCAATCAGAACTGCGAGCTTCAAAAACGAGTCGAGTCACACCCTGAGATCCGATGGCGCGATAAATTGAAACATCGTGAAAAGCACGATTGGAGCCCCGGACCCCATCTTTCTGAGCCATTTTCTCGCCAGATCGATCTGTGAAGGTTCCAGGGCCTGAAACCGGGCGAAACGCCCTGCTCAACAGAAATTGAGACGCCAGGACCTCAGAGTGGAGCCACAGGAATCCCACCCAGCCCTCTGGGCGTAGGTGGTTTAGGGAGTTTCCTCTTCCATCCCTCCTACTTCCCCTTCGGGGAGCCCACTACCCCCTCCCCTGGACCTGGACAGGGGGTTCCGCGAGGTGTCGGAGCGTCCAAAACGGCCTCGGCGAGGAAGCCAAAATCATTGGATTTACTGGTTTGGGCCCCATTTTGGCCTCTTGGGGGAACGCTAATTGAAGCTCCCCTCTTGTTTGATCGATCTCCTCCAAGATGGCCCCAAGAAGCGCCCAGGAGGCCCCAAGAGGTCCCAAGATGGCCCCAAGATGGCCCCAAGAGGCCCCCAAGAGGCCTCCAGGAGGCCCCCAAAAGGATCCCAAGCGGCCCCGAGAGGCCCCCCCGAGGCACCCAAGACGCCGAAGAGCCCCCCACGACCACCGAGAGACCCCCAAGACGTCCCAAGACGCCCAAGAGATACCCCAAGAGGCTCCGAGAAGCATCCAAGAGACCTCTGGCCTTCTTGCTTGCTCTCCTCCTCCTTCCTCCTCCTCCTCCTCCTCCTCCTCCTCCTCCTCCTCCTCCTCCTCCTCCTCCTATCCCTTCTCATCCGCCTCCTCCTCCCCCTCCGCCTCCTCCTCCTCATCCTCCTCATCCTCCTTCTCCCTACTCATCCATCCATCCAATGTTCTCCTTCGCCCCCCTCTCCTTCACACGCTTCGGCTGCCCCCCTCTTTGCTCCCGCACTTCCCTGACGTTTCTGGATGGGCTGGTGGGGATACCTTTTTCCCAACCCTCCTGCGTTGGGTACTCGTTTTGAATAGAGCACTGCGGTCTCCACCTTCCTTCATTCCCGCCTCCTCCTCCTCTCTTCCCTCTTCCTCTCCTCTCTTGCTTCCCTTCTCCGCCTCTCTTCGCTCCTCCTCTTCTCTCTTGCATCCCTTCTCCTCTCTCGCTCCTCCTCTCTTGCTTCCCTTCTCCTCCTCTCTTCGCTCCTCCTCTTCTCTCTTGCCTTTTACGTCATCCTTTTGGGGCTGCGATATGTGAAACTGTCGCCACTTTCGAGGGCTGCTGGTGGGTCCAGCGGAGTGAAGCACCACGCAGATTCAGATTAGACCTCGCCATCCCTGGGGGGCTGCGATCTGCGAAACTGTCACCACTTTCGAGGGCTGCTGGTGGGTCCAGCGGAGTGAGGCACCACGCAGATTCAGATTAGACCTCGCCATCCCTGGGGGGCTGCGATCTGCGAAACTGTCGCCACTTTCGAGGGCTGCTGGTGGGTCCAGCGGAGTGAGGCACCACGCAAATTCAGATTAGACCTCGACTTTCGAGGGCTGCTGGTGGGTCCAGCGGAGTGATGCACCACGCAGATTCAGATTAGACCTCGCCATCCCTGGGGGCTTGCGATCTGCGAAATTGTCGTCGCTTTCGAAGGCTGCTGGTGGGTCCAGCGGAATGAGGCACCACGCAGATTCAGATTAGACCTCGCCGTCCCTGGGGGGCTGCGATCTGCGAAACTGTCACCACTTTCGAGGGCTGCTGGTGGGTCCAGCGGAGTGAGACACCACGCAGATTCAGATTAGACCTCGCCGTCACTGGGGGGCTGCGATCTGCGACACAGACGCCACTTTCGAGGGCTGCTGGTGGGTCCAGCGGAGTGACGCACCACGCAGATTCAGATTAGACCTCGCCATCCTTGGGGGGCTGCGATCTGCGAAACTGTCGCCACATTCGAGGGCTGAGGGTGGGTCCAGCGGAGTGACGCACCACGCAGATTCAGATTAGACCTCGCCATCCCTGGGGGGCTGCGATCTGCGACGCTGACGCCACATTCGAGGGCTGCTGGTTGCGAAACTGCCGCCACATTCGAGGGCTGCTGGTGGGTCCAGCGGGGTGAGGCACCACGCAGATTCAGATTAGACCTCGCCATCCCTGGGGGGCTGCGATCTGCGAAACGGGCGGCATTCACGGGCGGCATTCACGGGATGCTGCCGCTGCACGTGGGCATGCGCATGCGCCTGCTGGAGCACCTGGACCTCGACAAGGGGCTCGTCAAGGACGCCGAGGGCGAGGTCGTGCACGTGGCCATCAACCCGAAGGATGAGGGCGTGGTGGAGAGAGCGAAGGCCGAGGGAGGTCGGGCGCACCTGCGGTACCTGCGGTACGGCGTGTGGGCGCGCATGGACAAGTACAAGGGTGGCCCCTGCGGAAAGAAGCTCAAGGAGCTCGATGACAGCATCGACGCTGCGAACGCAGCGGGCCTCGTCTTCATCGAGCCACAGAGCTCGAGCCCGTTCGACTTCCGCAAGTACAAGGTCACGCGCACTGGCTTCGTCATCTCCCACGCCGAGGTCCTGACGTCCACTGCCTGCCAGGGCCGCACCATGCACCGCGGAGTCATTGTTGACGCAGGGTGCAAGGATGCGAACGACCTGGACGCTCTGTGGCTGCACCTCTACGTGATGCTGTCCAGGGCGACGACGATAGACAACCTACTGATGGTGCGCGACCCCGGCCTTGACTTTCTTGCCCGCGGCCCACCGGCAGACCTTGCGGAGAAACTGCGGAAGTTCAGTTCCCGCACTGCAACATGCAGGAAGGAGGCAGAGAAACTGGCGCGCGAGCTAGGTCTCGATCGCTTCCTGCACTAGATATAAACAGGTATGATCCTGTGGACAGGCAGCAGGCATGCGTTGACCGAGCTCCTGCAAAAACGAAACAGTCTCTTGCTTCCTCCCTCCTCTTTCATCATCGCCGCCCTAGTCCTCCTGTTACCTTATGCATTCATGGTGCTGCTGCTGCGATGGCTCCTCGCCCCTTCCTACTGGGTTCGTCCTTCTCCTGTCCCTCGTTCCCGCCCCCGCTATTGTTTAACAAGCCTTGAGACATACTCCTCGTCTTATCGATTGCTGTTCTGTGAGTCGTGCAACATTACGCATCCCATGTAGGTCGCACTACAAATCGCCGCGCCTGCACTGTCACGGTTCCTGCTAATGTTTCCCTACTCCGCTTGCCACTTGATGCCATTGGGTTGGGTACGTCGCAGGGTAATTTTTGGTCGCGGGCGGACGCGGAAACGCAGCCGCCGAAGGAGAGGTCCGGGGCACGGGCCTGCCAAATTGGCCACGCGCGAGCCTAGAGCGAAGCGGCCGGGCCCGCACTCGGAAGCAGCCGCCGAAGGGGGCTGCAGCTTGATGGGAAGCTGGCTGAGCTGCCTGCTGAAGGCCAGGGTAGCAGATGCAACATTGGGCGCCCGAGTTATCCGGGGTAACTCGGGTCCGGGGTAACTCGGGTTTGGACTCCCGAAAAAGGAACCCGAGTTAGCCCTGACCCGAGTTACCCCTGATGATTCGGGGCTCTGGACGCCCGAGTTATCCGGGGTGACTCGGGTCCGGGGTAACTCGGGTTGGGATTCCCGAAAAACGAACCCGAGTTATCCCTGACCCGAGTTACCCCTGATGATTCGGGGCTCTGACAACATGCGGGAGAATGGCTGCAAAACGCCAGAGTGGAATTAAGTCCTGCAGCTGGTGGAGATACGCGAAGCCTCTAGAATTCGATCTGCCCTCCCTCGGTCCCTCGCCCCCTCCGTCTCCTGGCACACGTCCACCACGAGCGCTTGGTCGGGCGCTGGCTCCGGCCCAGTCTTCGGCAGCACCTCCTGCGGGCACAGAGTGCGGGCGCGCCAGATGCTCGCCCGCACCGCACCGTGTGCCTGCAACGGACGGCCTGGCCCCCGCTCTCCTCTTCATCTCCGACCGGGCGGACGGAGGGGATAGCAAAGAGGCGGTTAGCGACTCAGCTCGCGTAGCTGGTTCTCCGAACGATGTAGGCTACAAGCTCAAGTCTCCCGAAGAGTCCAGAGCACTCTGTTGGTGCATCATCCAAGCATGGGGGACCCTGATACCCTATTGCAGCGAAGTCTAGTGACACTCTCCGCTTAGCTTTGGGTGGCAAGGAGAGAGGAACAAGTCACTGGAGCATTCCCAGCGCCTTCCAGCGCCGGCGCCTTCCGGCGCCGAAGGAGCCAATGTATTGTGAAAAGCGCTCGGCGTCAGAGCCAGCACCAGCTGCACGCATCAGGCTTCGTAGCCCCCCTTTCCCTGTACCCTCCTTTCGTCCGGCCCGATCCTCTTGCTGAGCACACTCACCCTGCTCCGCGTGCGAGGCCGTGCTTGCCGTCGGCGCCGCTGATTGCGCAGTGCACAGGTGTATGCGCATGTGCGTTTGCCGGTGTGCAAGTGCGCCCGTCTGCGACCACAACTCCGTATCCGTCCTGGGGGCCCTCGGCGTGCCGAAACAATCCCATAGGGACCTGCTCGCTCTCATGAGGGGGCCTAGGAGTCACGTTGGCACGCCGGGGCTGGGGACGGAGCGAAAGGGGGGCGATGAGCATCACCACCACATGTTGCCCGAAACCCACAGCGGCCGCTGTTGCGCGGGCGACTGGTGTCTCGCAGGGACAGCGTCCGCGGCGCCACCGACAGCGGATCCTGCTCATATTGGGCAGGAACTGGTGTTGGTCTCCGTCCCCATTCTCTCCGTCACCAGTTCGAATCGTCCAGATCACGAGACGGGCCTGCAGCCAGGAGGCCCAATATCAGATCGTGCACAGAAGCCCTCAGCCATCCCACACGGACGCGATACGGTTTCAAGGCCCTCCAGGCGACTCCAGCGGGCGGGCTCCCACGGCCCAAACTGCCCGCAGACGGCCTCCTCCCTCCCCTCCCCTCCGCCGCCACTTCAAACAGCACCAAGCCGAAAATGAGTGCAAGTGAGCCCGACTTGCGAAAGTTCAGAGCTCCTTCCAGGCGTTGCCACGCCCCCCCCCCCTCTCCCATTCCAGGACATCAAGTTTGCGGTCTAAATGAATGCCCAAGCAGAGCGCTCAGTGGAGAGGCGTGTCGAGGAGCAGGCCGGCTATAGAGGATAGGGGTGAGAACACGGCCTAACGCGTTGGTGTATGGTTCACAAGGGATGGTGGCAGTACGGGCACAAAACGTGTAACTGGCATTGCGGCGAGAGCACGATTTCTGAATAAATTGCGGAAACAAACTCAAACGTCACGGCTGCCGGACTGGGCGGCCTCGGGAGGCGGTCCCGGGCTCCCCGTGCCCCCTGCAGGACTCTTCTGCCATCCTCTTCCACCGCAGTGAGAACCCTCGAGGGAAACGCCATGAGGGAAGAGCTGCCTCAAAGCGGGAGGAGGTCTCAGGCGTTGAGGACTCACGGCGCGATCACATGTCTGGGCTCCCTGCCTGCATCCTCCATTGCCTCCCTCCTCCCGAAGGACTTGCCATCGCTCGGACGTCCATTCCCCGTGCAATGTTTGGTGTAGTGCGTGTTTTGCCTTTTCTCGAGAATGCCAAAGGTACTATGGAGCGGGGCAGATCTTCTGGCGCTGGCGTCCGACAGATGCCAAACCCGAATTGAGCAGGGACCGACCGTCCTGGTATCCCGATGGGCATACCACGAACAGCGTCTTAGAGCAAACCTCTTCTGTGTTCGTAGAGCAGAAAAAAACATCTGGATCAAAACAAAACAATGTCAGACAGAACGGCTCTAAGAACCCCTCGTGCAAACCACAGGCGGCTCTTGGAACATCCTCCTGGTGGGCCCACAGCCGAGCCAGGACGCTTCGGCACTGCTTGGCCGAAAGAGCGCGCGCGTGCCGGCGGCTCTCTCCAGCACGGCATGGCCGTCGGTGCGAATGCCGCGCGCCGCGAGCTGCAGCAGCGCCCCGCACCTGATGCGGGCCGCGGCCGAGGCCGCGCGATCTCTCGCGCGGCGCACGAGGACGCGGAGGGGGCCCCCCAGGGCGCCGCGAGCTTTTCAGGCGTTCTGGTCGGTGCCATTCCCTCGCTTGTTGTGCCCTGTCTTCTGTTGAGGAGGAGGAGGAGGAGGAGGAGGAGGAGGAGGAGGAGGAGCAGGAGGAGGAGGAGTAGGAGGAGGAGGAGGAGGACGAGGAGGACGAGGAGGGTGAGGACCTCCTGGAAGGTGCTACGACAGCGGGTCACGTAGCTCGGGCTGAGAGCCAGTCGCTGCATGGCCCTGCGGAAAGCAGGCGCCAAGAAGCTGACTGGCATATACAGGGCAGGAGGCTTGGCCTCAATTCTCCATGGAGCGAGAATGCGAGGAGTGCCGACGCAGCAGCTCCAGCGTGCTAGGGCCCTGAACGGCAAGGCGCTTGCAGGAAAAGCAGGCCAGAAGTCTCGTACGATCCAGTTCGCGCTGCAGGAGGGCAAGGACTGGGAGCACGATCCTGCCTATGCTGCGCACGACCTGCCTGTTAGAGCCTGGGCAAGAGCGGTGTTCGACGGTTTCAGATCGGAGGAGGCCTTCAAGAGGGTAGCCGACAAGCAAGTGATGGCGTGAGCCGAAGTCACTGGTCCCGCCAGCGCGGTTCGGCTTTTGCTGAAACGCTTCGGCTGGGAACAAGTGTCCTGGGACGCTTGGCGTGACGATAGAGGCCAGCTGATCCAGCTGTGGAAGCTCAGCCCACGCATGGTGGCAAGTCTGGTGGAGAAGGGGGTCTACAGATTCCTTATGCGGAGGTGACAAAGCACCCTGGTTTCGAGCAGCTAGAGGGCAAGCCGCCTGACCTCGAGCCCTTCCGCTACGCGCGGACAGACCTGCGCAGTCAAGTCAAGATCGAGGAGGTTAGCCTGCTGGAGCCACACCTCGCGGGAAGGCTGGTGACGCAGACGGACCCGTTCGAGGAACGCACGGTGCTGACCCCCGACTGCCAGTGGTGCTCAAGCCGCTGGAAGGCTTCCCGACTTCC
This sequence comes from Prorocentrum cordatum, assembly GCA_963575745.1. Classification (NCBI taxonomy): domain Eukaryota; class Dinophyceae; order Prorocentrales; family Prorocentraceae; genus Prorocentrum; species Prorocentrum cordatum. The sequence continues at coordinate 1,005,809 of CAUYUJ010018615.1, forward strand.
CCCGCGGTGCCGCGGAAGGAAGCCCTCGCCATCGATTGTTCACCTGTCCTGCTATCCAATCGTGGGTTCAAGAATTGGTTGCCAACGCGTGGCGATGGCGGGAAGATCGGCACCCGGCAACGACCTGGGGATGATACGAGGTTTGCTGAACCTGCGTTTCGATGAGGCACCACCACCGAGCATGATTGAGCATTGCTATCGTGCTGGAGAGGCCAGGGACAGGTTTCTTCGCTGGGGTGATTTATATCGATGGTTCCGCGATTTGCCCCGAATTTGCCAGGTGGACGAGAACAGCATGGGCAGAAGTCATGGTCGATGGCGTGGGCCAGGCCACAGGCGGGATGTACGGTTGCACGCCTGGTTGGACCCAAGAGATTGGTTATGCAGAGTTGTACGCGCTACGCCGAGTTCTCGAAGAAGTGGGACCCGAGCCAGTGGTCATCTACACAGATTGCACAGGCCATCGTGATGCCTACATACGTGGAGCGACCCTCTGCTGCAGTGCCGATCATACTTATGCGAAAATTTGGCGAACCAAATTCAGGATGGCTGGTGAGATCGGCCAACAGTCCGTCGACCTAAGATATTTCAAGGCCCACACCGGCTGGGCGGAAGCGTGTCGCCGTGGCATGGCCTCCAACGTGCTCGCGGGCAAAGCTGCGGACGACACGGCGAAGCTGGGGACGATGCTGCACCCAGGCCAGCCCAAGCTGAAGGAGCTGGAGGAGCGCTGGGAGGCGGCCGTGAGCTCGGCACGTGAGTGGTGCGTCCACCACGGCGGGATATTGAATAGGCACGCTGACGCGCCTTGGCTCGACCGAGAGCCTCTCCCTGGACCCAGCCCCCAAAGCTCCAAGGACTTGGTTCTGGTTTCCTCGGCCCAGGGGCACCGTAGTCGGAGGCACGGTCGAGCCCGGGGGTTGCGAGGTCTGCGGGGCACGTGAGGCTCTCAGGTCCAGGCTAGTTTCGCGGCCATGCCCTGGGCTCCCAAAGGTTGTTGCCCACTCCCACCAGTTCCATAGGCTTTGGGTGATTCGTGGGGCGGGGGACGGGCCTGGTGTGGGAGCCTCTGGGACCGGGGGGGCATCATAGTTTTTGTATCGCACGTGTGGGCCCCACGGGCGGATGCAGGCCCTTCTCTTGTGCGACTCGTGTGCTCCCCTGGCCCAGAAGAGCCGCACGGCGGCTAGACTTGCGCGGGTCGCCGCGGACAGACTCTGTGGAGGAAGGGAACCCCAGGTCTGGCAGATTTGGGGGTTCCCGCTCCCTGTGTCCAGGGCCTGCCAGCGAGGTTAATTTGAGTGTCCCCAGGCTGCCAGGGTTGTGTGCCAGTCATATTCCTCCCCTGGCCTTGTCTCCTGGCCTGCCTGTGGGTTGATCCCATTTTCAGGGTCCGGGTCAGACTGCGACGCGGTCCGCCCCCCTTTTAGGAACTAGAGGAGGAGGGAGGAGGAGGAGTAGGAGTAGGAGGAGGAGGAGGAGGAGGACAAGAAAAACGTTCGAGGAAGCGCAAGCATGGATCAAGGCGCTTGGGTCAACGACGGGTCCCGTCATTCTCGCCTCCAAGCTCAGCCCATCGCGAATGTCACTCAAGTCTACTAGACGCATACCCTGGCAGGAGCTGCCGGTTATCAGACAATGCGTGGATGAGCAATTCCATGAAGTGTATCCGATACTCTCTGGAGGCTCACCGTTGCCAGGAGAGCCCCTCTCTTCCTCATTCAGAGGTCCCTATGGTAGCACGCGCCCAGACTTGCGATGTCAGGATGTTTTCAATACGCCGTCCCCAGAGGTCCCGACCCATTTTCCAGGGCTGGCTTCTCATCCCGATTCGTTTTTGGAAAGTCTGGGTGGCCTTGCGAAAGCCCCCCGAAACCGAAAACGACCAAAAACTGCACATCGTGATATCTCACGACGCGAAATCGGTTCACCCGTTTTCGGCCTCTGGGGGCCCTCGCCTCGTCCTGTCCGATGCGAAACAGTGCGCCCTACGCGCTGGTCCACGGCGGGCTGTGCTGTCCAGCGAAGGGGGAAAAGCAGGGGAGACGCAGGCAGACGACGACGAACGCGCAGGCGGGAGGACGGGGCCTGCGAGGCGGGCGGGCAGGCGGAGGGGGGCCCGGCGGAGACAGCAGGCGGGGAATCGGAGGAAAAGGAGGAGGAGGCAAGGAAGAGGGGGAGCGGGAGAGTAAAACCGCAAGCAGACAGGCCGGGCCGGGGGCGGGAGAGAAGAGCCACCCGCGACGAGGCCACGGACCCCACGGCGGCGACACCGACCAGGCAGGGGCAGCGGTGGAGTGGGTGGTGGGCGTCGGGGTGGTGAGCGTCGGGGGGGCCCGCGCCGGGCCCCAGGACCGTTCGAAAACGGCTCGGGACGAGAAGCTAGCCCTGGGGAAAGGGTTGGGACTGTCGGGGACCGCGTATGGAACAAAAGAAACATCGCGCTACCACAGGGACCTCCGAATGAGGAGCGAGAACGGCTTTCCTCGCAACTGCGAGCCTCGGCCCCAGGCAGGTGCCTGACCTGGGTCTGAGGAACGGCCCGACCACCAGGTCCCCTCCTGAGCCCGACATAGGGGCCAGAAATGATTATCTTTCACTGGTCGGCCTGTAGACTTTGATTTACTGGCCCTCATGCCCACATGATCGCTGATCGCGATGAGGCCGACATCTTAGCGACGCGACGCCAATTGTGCGCATCGACCGAGCTTGCGATTTGAAGGAGCGCCCAGCACTGCGTCGCACGACAATTGGACACCATGTCCCGCCGCCTGCAGGAAACCCTTCAGGCGCCAATGGCGCTCTCTGGGCGGCCGGGGATCGCGGGGGGGTCCACGTCGGCCTGAACGCGCCGAGAAACGACCCTGGGCGTCTGGTGAAACCCAGATCCCCAATCCGTCGCCGAGACGTCTCCACGAGCTTCCACATCGACGCAAGTGGGCCCAATAGCTCCACGGGGGCCTCGGGAGAGCCAGCAGGAGAACCCGAGGAAGAGCGCGACAGGCCCCATGAGAGGCCCGATACGCCCAAGAGCGAGCCCCCCGCAGAAGCACGCAAGGAACCACTCGCATCCGCCCTGGACAGGGACGCAACCCAGACCCGCGACCGGTCAAATGAAAGATTTCGCGGTTTTGGCCCGCCCAAAACAACAAAATCTTTCATTTCACCGATCTGGCCTGGCGGAGGTTCCAGGAGCGGACGCCGCGCGCGCCCTGAGGCGGCGGGCCGATCGACGCAGGGCCGCGTCCTAGCTTGAGCGCGCGCACCGATCTGCGGCGCGGCGCGCGCACTCCCGCGCCTGAGGCCTGCGGAGATTAACGGTGCACATATTCGTTTGGTCATGAAGATTCCCGTCGACATTGCCGGGCGGCCTTGAAATGCGCGCTGATTGAACGGGATCAAGCCGCGGCTATATAGGCACATGCGGCCCCAATGTCTGTTCGGGGGCCGCTCGAGCCAACCGAATGACCGATGCATCGCGCATCGCGTCGCTTTCCATCAGTAAATGAAAATGCACCTACAGCGCGCGCGTCGTTCTCGCGGAGCCCAGCAGCATCTTGCGATGGCCACGCTCGCTTGGTTTACGCGTTCCCAGGAGGCAGCAGGCAGCGAAACGAAGAGGGCGCCGTGTAATCATTCAATTAAGCGTCTGCGATCGAAAACCCAAACAACCAGTGAAAGATAAATATTTCTGGTCCGACGAAATGGTCCTCATTTCGGTGTCTTGGCTCCACGGGGCTAAAAACGCTCAGCAGCAACATCAGCGACATGAAGACTGGCAAGCCGGTGCCGCAACCGCTACTCGGTGAAGGGCTCGGGCAGGGGACTGCCCGCTCCGAGCACGGTCTTCATGCTCTCGGACTGGAGGTGCACAGCCTTCCCTCCGAGGTGCAGCACTGCAAGATAGCAGGCGAGGCAGGTGGCTGCAGCACGCTTGAGGATGTGAATGCATGGCGCAGCAGCTCGATCTGCAGGCTGAGCAGTACTCGCAGGAGCTCGAGAGGGGACACAGGGATGTGGTCCTGAGGCTCTCGGAGAGTGGCGCAGCAACCCATCCATGTCGGTCCGTGAAGGCACAACCCACAGGAGAGGCCGCAGGATATGCTCGAGGAGTTCAAAGCCGGGCTCCTGCAGGAGGCCATTGGCAATGAGTCCAAGGGCCAGCAGAAGAAGGCCGAGTCGCAACCAGGTGTACCTAGCGAGGGGACGGCTGAGAAATAGTCCCCCGTAACCGTCATCCCAATTTCCCGACTTCGAGACAGAGCTCCAGAGCAAGGCGAACACGGAAAGTCTAAAGGAAGTCAGGCAGATTGTGCAGCAAAAGATGCAGCGGGAGACGGACCAGCTCATGGAGAGCATCACGCGCGCCCTACAGTCAACCCGTATAATAAGGACGCACGATAAGGTTGCAAGGGCATTGGAAGGCCATGTCGACACTTTGCGGGCGGGGCGCCGCCAGCAACGGCGGCCAAGGATGGGCCGAAGGGGAAGGATGCAAGGGTAACCTTGGAAAGTTGCTCATCCTTAACATTACAACTGATGAAGCAGACTGTGCAGCAGAAGCTGGTGCTGCGCGAGAAAGCCATGCAGCGGCTCCCACAAGAGCTCGCCAAGTACACGGGCATCGTCGCCTCAAGGATCTTGCGGGTCGAGTGCGCGCTCGGCTACACGGACGCGCCTGACGGCCAGCCAGACTGGGCGCCAGAGCGCGCCGCGAAGAGGCAGTAGCCTGTGTGATCGAGCGGCATGGGGGTGGAATATGCCCTAAGCAAGGGCCCATGCCAGAAGCTAGAGCAGACCTGCCTAATTCACACGCTGGTCCCTCCTCCTCCTCCTCCTCCTCCTCCTCCTCCTCCTCCTCCTCCTCTTCCTCTCCTTCTCCTCCTCTTCCTCTCCTCCTCCTCCTCCTCTTCCTCTCCTCCTCCTCCTCCTCCTCCTCCTCCTCCTCCTCCTCCTCCTCCTCCTCCTCCTCCTCCTCCTCCTCCGCCTCATCATCCACGCGGGCAGGACTCACAATCAACGAGGGCAAGACCACGGTGTGGACACGAGACCCCGCGATGCACCTTTCACCGCTGCTCGAAGGCCTGCGGAAGCCCACTCCCCGCTGCTTGGGGGCCGCCGCGCCCTGGGTGGAGCCGAAGGATCCGCTTGCGCGCATTGCTGTCCACGGACCGGCTGACGGGGTCGAAGCAGTACGGGCCGCAGCGAGACTGGTCACCCGACTACTGGCACTGCGGGACGCTGGACTCGGAGCGAGGGAGTGCTTTTCGTTTCTCCAGACCTACAACCATGGATATTAAGGCAGTGGAGGACTTTCTGGGCGACGTCCTCGACATCGACCGGCGGGCACAATGCTTCCTGCACATGACCGTCGGAGGCCTCGGGTTCGCCTCGGCCACACAGTCGGCGGCCGCTGCCTACCTGGGCAGCTGGACGCTTACCCCCCGCGGCGTGAGCACTTGCTTGGGCAAGCATTCGTGGGCCAGATTTCAGAAGCGCTGCCCCCTGGTGGCCGAGGCCATGGCGAGGGCAGAGACCCGACTGCAGGCTGGCGGGGCGATCGAGGCGATCGATTGGACCGGCTGCATGGGCGCCCCGCTCAAAGGGATGCAAGGGAAGTGGGCGGGCAACCTCCGCAGCAGAAACCGCGAGCGGCTGCTGGCCCCCCTGGGAGCAGACGACAGGGTCGAAAGCTGCTCGTCATGCGGCCCGGGCGCTGGGGGGGTTCTTGGAGCCACCCGTCGTCCGAGAAGGCGAGACACCGAGCTCCATGCCAGACGAGCACTTCCGCGTCGCTCTCGTAGACAGGATCCGGCTTCCCTTGTGCCCGCCGGGAGCCACGTGCAAGCTCCGCACGCAGGGCGGAGGTGTATGCGGAGAACAGCTCGACAAACGCGGGCGACACGCCCTCAAGTGCCCATGCGGGCCCTATCGCAACAACAAGCACAAGGTCCTCCAGTACTCCTGGGACGGCTACCACCAGCGGACCACAGGGCACGTGGCACAAACGGAGCAAAGGGTTGTTTCTTGGGACAGGGTGAACCCGCGGTCAGGGCGCCGTCAGGAGGCGCAGCTGGATGTCACCACCCGCGACGCGGTGACTGGCCAGACGGTGTTCGTGGAGAGTGTGCCTTGCGTACACAGCGGCATCGCGCCACGCCAGCAAGCACGCTCAACCAAGGACGATATTGCCGCCACTATTGCGAAAGACAGCAAGCGGGACCGCTAGCCTCCAGAGGGAGGGCAGCTTAATCCCAGTCGTCTTCGAGACGCGGAGGCGCCCCGGAGATGCCACCCTGGCGTACGTCCGCTCCTGGGGTCACGGCATGGCCCGGGCGGAGCGGACCGAGGTCATCCGCTACGGGTGGCAGCAGCTGAGCACGGGGCTGCACATCGGCAGCGCCGAGACCATCTTGGCGGCCGCGGGGCGGTAATTGCTCTACGAGGGCGCCCGCGCAGCACCGCTGGCGCCACAAGCAGCATACAGGACACGCACCACGCCCAGCAGCACAGGCGCGGCGGGTAGCAGCGAGACCACCACCTCAGCCACGGCCACCGACGGCACCGACCGCCCCCCGTACCCCCTCTCCCCCTCCCCTTCCACTCCCCCTCTTTTCGGGCCAGCCGCACTTGCCCGTTAGTTTCGCCTGGTGCTCCTCCTCCCCCTGCGCCCCAGCTGCTCTGGCAGGCCTGATAGTCGCCATAGGCGTCCGTCTGGGCTCTCCGCCTTCACCTTGCCCCAGAGGTGCGATTATCGTTCTTAGCTGTCTCCGCGTCGACAAATTAGCTCTGGCATGGGCTGCTCTTGTTCGGCAATGGCCCCCACCGTGGTTTGGCACCTCGGCCCGCCGCGGGCTGTCCCTGCCCAGGACCGGCTGGCCGTGAGTGCTTCTCGGACCGTCCTTCCCATCTTCCCCCCCCCCTCCCCGCGGGAAAACGAAGAGGAAATGGAGGAAGAGGAGGCGGAGGAGAAAGGGTAAAAGGAGGAGGAGGAGGAGAAGGAGGAGGAGGCGACCAGCCGCCAAGGCGAGAGGGAGGCAAGAGGAATCCGCACACGGGGCAGGCCCTCGCGAGGGCAGGCCCTCGCGAGCTGCACTCCTGTGCTGCCTCTCTGGCAGGGGACCGGGCAGCACTGCAATGCCTTCCACCCAACAAAAACAGCATACCCATCGGCCTGAAGAAGTAGGAAGGCGGTAAAAGTAGATTAGGCCTCGCCCGACCCGTAAAGAGAAAGGGACATGGAAAACCACTCGACGATTGAAGTAGGAAGGCGCCTGAAGTATATTGGAACCTGGTACTCTAGAAATATCTACTTTCAACGACCGATGGGTATACGTTCGGAGGTCCGCGTGGATCTCTTGGATCGACGCTAGGCTCCCCTGGCAGCGCCTCCGCCGCAGGAGGGGTGTCTAGCTCCGGTCGAAGAAGTCCGCGAGGACCTCCAGAAGTTTATGTTCGTGCATGTTCCTTTGCTTCGCTGCCAACGGGACGAACAATTTCTTACGCGCCCGCGTTCAGTCGCAGGCGAAGGCGTAATTAGTGAGAGGCGGCTTTGCCTGGGCTCTCTTGCGCGGGGCGAGGCGAGCGGGGGATGGAGGCAAACGAGGGGGGAGAGAGAGGGGAGCCCAACGAAAAGGGAGAGGGGGAAGGGGACAGGAGGAGAGGGGAGAGGAGGACATGACTGCGACACAGCACGACGACGAATAGTGAGTGAGTGAATGCTGGGTCCGCTTCGCTGGAGTCTGGCTTCGCCCCGGCCACTGGTCGGTGGGATGCACAGAGACATACTAATACTATGTGTCTGCCTTGGAGGCGCGCGTCCGACCCGAACATATAGTGCACCCATCTTGTAGCATACCGTTTCTCGAGCGGTGTGGCCAGAAAGCGCCCGCCACGACGCATATACTATAAGATTTCTCGGTTCGCGCGTCGCCCCTGGGGGGGCGACGAACACATAGTATAAGTATGTTGGGGGGACGCCGAGTCGGGGCGAAGCGGGTCGCCGACCAGCGGGGCAAAGCTGCTCGGCGACCGGCTCTGCCGGGGCCCGCTTCGCCGGCGGCCCCTTTCGCCCGCGGCCCGCTTTGTTGCCGGCGGCCCGCTTCGCCGGCGGCCCGCTTCGCTGGAGGCCCGCATCGCTGGAGGCCTGCTTCGCCGGAGGTCCGCTTCGCGGGAAGCCAACTTGGCTGGAGAACCGGCCGACCCGCGGCGTCGGAGTCGGCGTCGGCGTCGGCAGCGGCGTCGGCGTCGTCGTCGTCGAGCCGTCGGGGTCGTTGTCGTCGTCGTCGTCGTCGTCGTCGTCGTCGTCGTCGTCGGCGAGTCGTCGGGGACCCTGTCGTCGTCGTTGTCAGGATGAGGAAAAGAAGGAAATCAAACGGCAAATGAGGAAATGCAAAAGGAAACGGACCCTAACGGGCTGATCTGGCGGGCGGGTGGGCTTGCAGGCAAACGAGCGACCGGACCCTGACGGGCGGTTCGGGCGGGCTCTGACGGGCGGGACCCGAGAAGACGGGGCGGGCGAGCGGAACGTAACGGGCGGGTCGGGCGGATGGACCCCAAAGGACGGTCGTGCGGGACGTTAAAGCAAGCGGGCGGGCGGGCAGGTGGGCCGTTACGACTGGGTCACGCGGGCGGACACTAACAGGCGGGTCCGGCGGGCGGGATGCTAAAGCGGGGGGAGGGTTTGCACGAAAACGAGCGACAATACCCTAACGGGCGGGTAGGCGGGCGGGCACTAACGCGCGGGTCGGGCGGGCGGGGCCCTTCCAGGCGGGCGGGGCGGGCGGGCGCTAACGAGCGGGTCGGGCCGACGCACCAGAACGGGCGGTCGCGCGGGCGGGAGATTCTCGCGGGCAGAGGGGGCTTGCAGGCAAACGAGCGAAGGGGGCCCTGAATGGCGGGTCGGCCGGTCAGGTTTCAACGATCGGACAGGGCGGGCGGACCCTAAAGGGCGGGTCGGGCGGGCGGGACTTTATAGCGGGCGGGCGGCCTCTGTCGCGAGCAAGCGCGCGAGCACGCGCGCGAGCACACACGAGAGTCCTCCGCTACTCCTATTAGCAGGTGCCCCTCATCTACTAACGTCACCAGGACCCCTCGAATCAGCACTTGTCACAATTCTAAAATGCGTGGTGACCTGGGAGACTGCTCGAGCTGCTTCAACGACCTTCGGACATGACCCGACTCTAGATCTTCGGGAACTCGGGGACATCAGTCTCTTCAAGGTAGTTGCCTAGAGTTCCAAATTCCTTCGCCTGTGTGGAACAGCTTATGACGGAAGAGCGGGTGAACGCTGAACTCAGCATTTAAACGATCACAGATGGATTGCGTTACCGTGTGGTAGATCTCATCTTGCGGAACATGAGCGTGCAAACGGCCTTCTGCCATCGTCCAATCGTCTCCCGCGGCCTTCTCCGGAGTCTTGAACTCCTTGCAATCACACCACGTTGGATAGCGGGACGTCTTCACTGCCTGCTTCTCCGTCTGGTAACGGCACATTCTCTCGCTTCACTAACTTCTTGTGCACCGCATCGAGGGCCTTGGTCATCTTGAAGGCCTCAACCTCGACCGCAGGCTTGGTGCGGATGGCGATGAAACCCGATCCTGTGCACCGCGTCAGATGAACATTCGTCTTGGCCGTCGGACCGTCGTGGTTTGCCAGCGCTGCCATCGTCGTTGTCGCCGGTCGCTCTCCTGACGCGTTCGCGATAGAACCCTGGCCCAAAGCCAAACTCCCGAGGAAACTTCGCACCTCGCAGTCGGAGAGCTGTTTGAAACTTGACTATGGGTACGCAAATCTTGAAGAAAAAAGACAGGCGCCGACGAGTCCGATCTCACTTGGGCCGACAGTGGCCGTCTACGTTCCCTCTATCGACCAGCAGCAGCTAGCGCGGTAGGTTCGTCGGCCCGTTGGTATTCCCCCGTCGCCACAGTAGCTCGCATCGAGTCAGCAGCCTCAGCCGTGTCTTTAGTACACATATATATACATATATGTATAGAGACATGCTAGCTGTAGTGTGTTACGTATCCGTCTCAAGCTCTCCTTAAATGTATCCATCTCAAGATCTCAATATCCAATCGTTTCAGGCTCTCCATAAATGATCACCGAGTCCACTGCTGCCTGTGTATCCGTCGCCGCCCCCGCACTACCACATGAAACCATATGGCCATATAGAGATTTACAACCCGCAACATCAATAAGCCCCAGACGAGGTAGAGATTCAGAGCGAGCTTCCAAGGGAAACGCCTGGTCCAGGGCCTCCAGGAAGATACTAGCCAACCGTTCCAAATGTCCCAAGGCACCCAGTCGCACTTGTGCCTCTGCTGCCAGGGTGGACGCCGCAACTCGGCGCAAGCGATAGCTGCGCCGGCGCAGGGGGCTCCACGGGGCGAGATGGCCCCCGATCGTCGCATCGTCGGTAGCGACAAGTCTATATCCAGCTTGTGTTCCAAAGTTAGCAGATCTTTTATTAGACGCACCAGTATGAGCAACCGGTCGCAGACGGCTCAGAGGAATGCGTCGAACTCGCCATCGCATCGCACTGAACTGCTTCGCCCGTCGAACTAGAGTATTTGCATGTCGGATACGTCCAGCTGCGGGCTGAGGTAGGATCTGTTGGCCCATGGTGACCTGCACAGTAATGCCTGGGCGCGTCTCTATGGCCAGCCAGTTACCTGCGCCTGACATCGCACGCGCGTTATACATTTACATCCATATATATATATGTATATATATTTATAGATCCTGCTCTGTTGCTGGAAAGTCAAATGATAATCGGGGTCGAATTCCAGCGGGCCTCATCTGGGCGGCGAAGCCTTGCTGAGATATGAGTAAATCTGGGGATCTTGCCACAGTGATGACCCACGGAACTCACCCTGATCCAGACACCACTTGCGAAAAGGAAGGCACTGCGAATAGACTGGATCGCACATCGAAACTTGTCGCCACTGCCTCCGGGGAGGGTATCATCCACGTGCGTCGCAATGAAACCGCGCGGCCGGGTCTCTTCGTAGAGGTAGAAGATGCACGGGCCCATTCTCGACTGCAGTAGCGCATCTCGGAGCCTTTGCCACCGCAGCGCAGGATAATCGTGCGGGCCGTAGATAGGCTTCGCGACCTCCAGGATCTGACCCGGAGCCAGTCCTGGCAATCCGACGCTCGGCTGTCGGAGATAGGTCATGCCCGTCGACCTCTTGAGCTCACCTGCTTCCAGAAAAGCTCCAGTCACGTCTGCAGCACTCATCCGAAACGGGTTGGATGCCAGAAGTTGGCACGCAGCCACTTTGCCATTGCGAGAGAAAAGAGAGTGGGCGAAGAAGTCGTTCGTTCACGAATCAGCAGGAGCAAGTCAGGATCAGAAGATCCCTGGCCACACAGGCGAGCTTTCACGATCTCCTGGCCATTGTTATCCAACTCTGAAGTCACGATTCAACGACTTCCGAGCGCACGACCAGGACACGCACAACGAATATTCGCCGATTCCTCGGAGCTCAAAGGCAGGGGGGCGTGCTTGTCCGAGCGCGCGTTGTTTCACTCCTTCTGAATGCCCGCTGCCACCATAGCCTTGCCGTCCTCGCTGCACCGCTTGGGCGTCAGATGTTGATATCCTTCTTGCCGTTCGTCAAGAGTGCTTCGTCTACCTCGGCGCCCTCGCGCTGCCCCACGTGCAAAACCCCGAGTTCCTCCTCGACCTCTGACACCTCTGCAGCAATGGCGCCGTCAGAAATCTCCTCCGTCGGACGCTGCCGAAGAGCCTGCTCGCGCCCTAACAGCTCCCGGTCGGACTTCAGCTCCACGCTTGACCGCCGCTGCGGGCGTGGGAGGCAGGCTCATGAGATAGGTGATGCCTTCAGTTGCTTGGCCAGTCCTCTCAGAAGATGACGATGAGGTAGAGAGCTGAGGCCGCTCTGGTGGAGCCTCCCCAGGCTGACTGGGCACAGGGTCCACAGCCTCCTCAGACACAGGAGGCGAAACAGATGCGACAGCAGCTCATTAACCATCTGGCTCTCCAGCTTGGGTCGGCACAACCACGAGGTGTCCTCGCTGGTCGGCGGGCCGCCTTCGGCAGCGATGTCCAGGAAGCCCCGCTGGGGACCTGCGCCAGACATTATCCCCCGAGCCAACGTCTGCAGCTCAGGTCGAGCCACCTCCGCGGCCAGCTTCTCCTCCCCCGTGGCCATCCTCAGCTGCCCCGGGGACGCCTTCAGCACCGCGCCGGGCATCGCGACCCAGTAGTTCCCCCGCGCGGGTCCGATGATGACACCTGACCCTCGCCATCGAGCATGGGCTCTCTTCCCAGGACTACCTCGGCCACGTCGCCAAACTGCCGCGCAGTCTCCAGGGGCAAACTCAAGTGGGGCACGGGGTCGAGTCTCCAGAGCTGCGCGCGCAGTTCGGTCGCCTATCCTCTCGAGCACCTCCAACCTGGCTGCCTGTCGGCACCTCTCGGCGCGCTCGAGAGGCTCCTCCTTCGCGGCCATCCTGAAGCCGCGAAACCTGGGGCATCCTGCAGCAGGTTGGGCGGCGCCTCTGGGTCGTGGCCAATGGCAATTCGGCGCGGAGAACGACCGCGCTTCCTCGACAGAAAACTGCTGGCCACAACTGCCGCGTCAAGACAAGCCAACCACTTTTCTTTGGCACCTGGAGTACACTGGTCGCAGACTTTGAAGATGTCCTCGAAATCTCGGCCATGGCGCGCCGCCCGACCAATCTGCCCGTGGGCCTCACCTGCGGTATCATGCGACTCAATACCTTGACTGTACAGGTTGTCCATCAGTTTCTGGCCGCAGTTGACCTTGCTTGCATCAAACCTGAGGACCTCGCGTGCGCCGTAGCACGATGCGCGCAAAACGTTGAGAGGCTTCAACTTCATCGTTTCGGACCATCCCCACAGCTCCTTGACGTCCATCTCGAGCAGCTTCACGGGGCCACCGCTGTCGGCGCCGCTGCCGGACGCACCGGCCGCGGCTGCTTCCCGCCGTCACATACTGAGCAGTTGAACTCCCGAGCCGTCCGGGTCACCCTGTCGCTCGCGCTCGCATGTCTCAACACCCTGAGCATGTCCTCGTTGCTCGGATGACCTAGGTTTGCGCGGAGTCTCCGCAGTGCGCTCTCAAAACCAAGCCGACGTCGTGGCGCAACGCCCCCCCCCCCCCCCTCCACGCAGCCTCCGCAGTAAGTGCCAGATCATCCCCGCTGACCGCCCACTGCAAGCTGAATGAGAAAGCCTTCTGCTATGTCTACCACCAGCTGAGGTGGATATGCCTGAGATAGAACGCTGCGCTTGATCCCGCGGGAGCTCCCCACGCACGACTGATGGACACGCTTCGGATCACATCTCCTCTCTACCAGGGACCACTTCAAGACGTCACAGCTGGTCGCAAAACGCCACGTCTTCTGCAACGGACGACCTGTGGTCGGGTCGCTGAGGCCAACCTGGCTGCCCTGAACCGACACCTCGTGAACGCCTGGCTCGAGACACAACGGACGAAGACCCGGGATGTCCCACGCCTTGGCTGTCGCTGGAGCCTCGAAGAAGAAATCCCCGCTATACTTCCGGACCATCTTCGCATTCCGAAGGCAGAGATCCACGAAATCCAATGCCTCCCGCAATCTGGAGCAGCACTGATCTGGGTCTCGACGCTTGTCTGCGGGCGCGAGCCGCTGCAGAATGGAAAGCACCGCGCGCGGAGAAGGGGACATTTCCACGACCTCTAGCTTCTCCTTCTCCGCCAACGATAAGATCTGATCACGGTGTTCCTTGATCCGAGAGCCCCGGCCTTCTCGCGCATCATGCGACCCCAGATTCTGGGGGCCCGGGGACTCCCGCTTCGGACACATTCTTGGCGTCGAGAGCAACTCCAGTAATTTCGGCACCACGCTCGGGCTCATCACCATATGACCCAGGCTCCTCCTCAACCCCCTCCGATCACGACGGCGTAGGACGCCGGAAACACAAGCCTGACAACGCTCAAACGCACCTGTGAAATCGGCGCCACTCTCGTCGCTGACCTGCGGGCCCCGGCCCGGCCCCAGCGAAAACCAATGGTCGCCTCGGCCATCTGAGCCATGAAAGACTTAGAAGGAGCGGCCGCCACGCCCACTTCGGCCGCGCGTCGATGATGGCCCCTAGGCTCTCTTGAGCATGGGCTTGCTCAGCAGCAGGGCAGCTTCGCCAGGGACCACGCGCAACCTAAGATTGACCCCCCGGCCACCAGTGCGACATTGAATCTCCGCATGCGCAAATGACCCCTGGGCTTGCTGCCTTCCAAACCTGACGGTGATCGGCTGGGAATGATCTAGCTTCGCGATATTCGGCTTGCGCCATCGCCTCCTCATGCTCCTTTTGCGCCCCTTCCCCGGTGAGCCCGCGCCCACAGCCCCTGTCCACCGCGCCATGGCCCGCGTCGCGAGAGGAGATGGGCGCCCTGGCCCGATCTCCGCATTGAGGTTCAGGTCCGAGAAATACGTGCAAATCTTGTCGATGTCATCGTCGGAGTCCTCCGCCATCGTCATAGCGAGCGAGCACAGCCGTGTCCACAAGGACCTCCGTCACGAACTTTGCCTCGGCCTGCTGCGGCCTAGGTCTCCTCGGCTTCTTGCGAAACTGCTGAACTGTCCGACCTCGTCGCAAATGAAACATTTCGCGCGTCTGGCCAACGCCTTCGCATCCAGCTTCTGGGGACCGAAACCTTTCGAGAGCTGCTCTTTCGTGATTTTTGTCCTCTGCTCCTTACATGTCGCCAGCACCTGGATTACCTCGGCCTCGTCTTGTCCGCCACTCTGGGGGCTCTGGCTCGGCGGCGATCAGCGCGACAATCTCCTCATCGAAAGAATCGGTCGCCTCCTGAGCCGCGCTATCCCTCACCTCGTTCATTCCCACATGACGATCGTGCCGCCCAGGGCCATAGTCAGCAAGGCCGTTGGGAAACGTGGTGCTGAGACCCTGTGCCACTTCCACTTCCACGTACGATCGCTGGGATGCCGCCAGCACAACCGCTAAGTTATGGGGTGGCATCTGGGCGCCCATGAGGAAAAGGAAACCTTTCGCCATCGACGGAAGCGGAACACCTTCAGCTTCCCCACGAAAGAACGGCGCGCTGACGCGAAAACGGTATTGAGCCATCGTCTTGCCACGAGCAATCTTCAAGCTAAAGCTCTCAGTCAGCGCTTCGCCCAATCGATCATGCGCCGTAAGATGGGAAACAACTCTCGTCGAGCCCATTGAAGATCAGAGACTCTCTTCCGTCCACCTCCAAACCATCAACCGCAAGCGTCTCGACTGCACGCGCAGCCAAGTCATCCAGGATAGTGAACAATAGAGGACCTGCTGCTGTGGCTGGAGCACCGCGAACTCGTTGGACCACAATGTACGCCCGAACCCATGTCCGCCACACCCTATACTCCTTGTTGGCAACTGGGCCTGCTCCAGAAAAGCGACGGACAAGTCCCGAATGTGTCACTGTTGGCCGGCATGTTGTCTAGACTCTGAGGCGTCTGTCGCCTCTGGAAGACACCGTCCTCGGCGTCGTCGTCCTTCACACCCGTGAAGGTCACCAGCTCCGCGCTACCAATGCAGATCGCCCGCGGGACCCCTCTGAAAGGAAGGCGGGGTCCTTTCTCGTCTGAGACCAGCCGAAATGGTTGTCGCGAGCAAGCACTCGAGCACGAACGCGAGCACACACACGAGTCCTTTACATACTCCTATTAGCAGGTTCCCCTCACCTACTAACTTCAGTAGGACCCCTCGGATCAGCAGGACTCCACGGGCGGGCGGGGCGGGCTGACCCAAACCGACGGGTCGGGCTGACAGACCCTAATGGACAGTCGGGCGGGCGGGACAGTAAAGAGGGCGGGGAAGCGGACCCGAACGGGCGGGTCGAGCAGACGGGATATTAAAGCGGGCGGGCGGACTTGACACACCAGCGGAAAGGCCCTAACGGACGGGTCGGGCAACTGGACCCTAATGGGAGGGTCGGGCGGGCAGGCCATATCGGGCGGGTCGAGCCGACGAGCCCTGACGGGCGGTCGGGCAGGCGGGACATCAAAGCGGGCACGTGAGCTTGCAGGCGCACGAGCGAACAGGCCTTAATGGGCGGGTCGGGCCCACGGACCCAAACGAGCGGATCAGGCGGGCGGGCCCTGCAGCGGGCGGGTCGGGCCGACGGTCATCAACGAATGGGCCTGCAGACACGTGAGCGAATAGGCCCTGAGAGGCGGGTCGGAGGCGGGCCCCAGCAGGCGGGTCGGGCGGGCGGACCCAGACGGGGAGGGCGGGTGGGCGGACCCGAACGAGCGGGTCGGGCGGGCGGGACATTACAGCGGGAGGGCGGGCTTGCAGGCAAACGATCGAACAGATCCTAACAACGGGCGAGTGGGGCGGGCGGGCCCCAACCAGCAGGTTTTGCAGACGGACTCTTTTGGGCGGGGCGGGCGGGCGGGACCCTAACGGGCGGGTCGGGCCTGCGGGAAATCACTGCGAGAGGGCGGGCTTGCAAGCAAACCAGCGACTGGGCGGACCCGAACGAGCGGGTCGGGCGCGCGGGACATTACAGCGGACGGGCGGGCCTGCAATGCACACGGGCGGACATGCCCAAAAGCGGGCGGGTCGGGCGGGCCGGGCGGGCTGAATAAGTTGGGCGGGTCGAGCGGACCAGAACGGGCGGGTCGGACGGACAGACCCTGGCGGGCCGGGGCAGAGCGGGCCTCCAGCGAAGCGGGCCAAGGCGAAACTGGCAGGGGGCGAGGCGGGATGCAGCGAAGCGAGCCTCGGGCGGAGCGGGACTCGGGTGACGCGGACCCGCCTCGCGATACGGGCCTGCCGGGGGAGTGCAGGAGCGGGGGGCACGAGGGGGGCGCAGGAGTGGAGGGGATGGGCCAACGAAGACGGCAACGGCGACGACGGCGGTGACGACGACGAAACAGCAACGACAACTTTGCTGAGTGCTTGCGGGGAATGGGGCAGAGACGAGAGGAGGAAGGAAGGGGGAGAGGCGAGGAGGGGTGAGAGGGGGTTCGAGGGGAGGACGCTAGGAGGAGACCGGGGGGATGGGGAGGGTAAGACACGACGACGACAACGGAGCGCGCGTGCCCAAGGTTCCTGGACCGATGGCATGGATGAGTCGCAAGTTCGCCAGTGGCCTGTCGACAGGAAGGGAGCAAGAGGGAGGAGAGAGTAGGAGAGGCCCCAGACTAAGTGGAGACGCCCAGATGCTCGCAATTTGGGACTCTGGAGGTCCGTGTCCAGTTCCAAGGCAATCAGAGAAACGATTCGGGAATGAAGGCCCCAGGGAAGGGGTGGGGTCGAGAGGTATGGGGGCCACGTCCCCCAACAAGGAGCCGCCGAATATCTGCGGCTGGACGATGGGGGTGAGGCCAGGAAGGAATAACGCGAATCTGCGGTGCGGGGAGGGATCAGCAGGGAGGCGCGAGGGGGACAGCCGAGGGGAGAGAAGGGGCAAATGGATTGCGAGCCCTAGGCACCAGCACTGAAGACAAAACTCTATCCCTAAAGCTTCGGCTTCGGACCACACTCAATCTGTAAAAGTGGGGGTCTTGAGCGCGAGGCAGGGAATTCGGGCTGGCCATGGCAAAGCAAGGCCAAAATAATACAGACGGGTCCGACGCTGGGCGGACCCGCAAGCAAATTCGAGGGCTGCTGAAGGTGTTCCTGGTACAAGGTGTCCCCAACTTTCCGTGTCAGGTTTGGGTCCCTGCGGCTCTCCGGGTGTCGTGGAAAGTGCTCTGGAGACCGCGGGGGTCTTCCTGAAAATCCTGGAAACACCTTGGGCGTTAAAACTTGTCGGCAGAGATTGCCTGAGCGAAAGACGCCCACTGGATCAGCGTGTTGCTTGGCACGGCGAAGTGCGATGAAATGATCCAGCTGAGCGAACGGTTCCAGGTGTTCGAACATGTTGGCTTCCCTTTCAGTAGAGTGGATGTGAGTATAATGCTACATGGGTCCCACAAGGGTAGATGCTTATGGGGGCCTCTCAGAAGCAAATGTGTCTGTCCAGACTATATTGGCGGGATGTTTGCGCGCTTGAGCCACGATGCTGGGCCATGCTAGTCATTGTGCGTGAAACTGTTAGACGGTTCCCCAGCATACAGGTATGCGCCCTCATGGACGACGTATGTTTGCAGTGGGAAGGGGGGCAGTCAGTAGATCTGATGTTATTGTTTCGGCTCTCAGGTTCCTCTGCAAGAATGAGGGGCCCGCAGGGCTTATACTGCAGCCGAACAAGTCCGGATATCTCGCTCATTTGATCGCGTCGGGGAAGCTGGTGAATTTCACTGGCAACATCCGATACGAGTTTGGCAGCTGTGGACTGGCCAGATGATGACGGGCGTTCGCATCTGCCTCCCGTGCCACTTCCAGGTGATGTCAGTAATACATGCCCCCGTAGTTTCGCGCTTATTCTATATAACTGCACGTTTGTGGCACTGCGTGGTGCCAACAACTCGGTTGACATACAACCCAAGCCTGGTTCCGCAATCAGCTAACTGTGATAACCGATCGCTTCAAGGAAGCTTCAGCTGAAGCATCAAGATTCACCCGTACTTCTTGCGTTGCACACTATGGGGCGCAGGCGCTGAACGTGTGTGACACGCCCGACCTGCAGCCAGCATTGCGCAACACGTGTCGCACTCAATTTGGGGTCTCACGTGTGCATCACATGCTGGCGTGGCGAATGTTTCAAGTGCTGTGATAATGGCGCACAGCCCGAGCGACGACATGGCGATGACGACAGCAACGACGACGACGACGACGACGACGACGAAACCGCCGACGCCGACGACGACGCCAGAAATTAAGTCTCGACCCCTTCCCCGGGAATCGTTTTTCATCTGGGGCCCATTTTCCAGGGGCCCCCGTGGCCCGAGGGACGGCCCGCGGAAGCCCCAAAGCTGCAAGGACGCCTCGAACCTCGAATCTCGATCGATCGATCGATCGACGACGGCGACGACGACGACGACGAGGCGCCGACCCAGGCCGAAGCAGGCTGGGCCCTGGCAGACCAAGCGCGGCCCCATCCCCCCGACAGCTGTCGGGCGTTGCCGGTGGCGCTGCCTGAGGCCCACGGGGCACCCAGGATCTGTAAGACGGCCTCGAACAAAGAACAGCACAAGCATAGGCTTTCGCAGGCCCGCGCGGATCTCTTCAACGGCGCTAGTCCTGGCGACGCCCTGACGCCTGCCCTGGCGCGCTGCATGCACAAGGGAGCGGGGTCCACCACCGATCCAAGAAATCCGCGCGGACCTCGGAAAGCTTATTCCTGCGCAGATCAAAATGAAAGGGCCGAACGGTCATTCATTTTGCCTGGGCGCGTGGCTGAAGTGAGGTTTCGGGGTGCGGATAGTTGTTGCGTTGTTGCTGCGTTGTTGGATGTCATTTCTAAAGAGAATTGCTGATGATCCCCTGGTTTCCACTTGTGTGTCTTCCCCAAATACAAATGGGATTCTTGTTGCATCTGCACATACACCCTGGGCAGGATCTCCTCCTCCTCCTCCTCGTCCTGCCCCCCTCTTCCTCACTCGCATGCACGCACTCACGCACTCACGCAACCATCATCATCATCATCATCATCATCATCATCATCATCATCATCATCATCATCATCAGCATCATCATCTGCATCATCATCATCATCATCATCAGCAGCATCATCATCACCACCACCATCATCAGCAGCATAAGCATCAGCATCACTCATTCACACACTCACTCACTCACTCACTCACCCACTCACTCACTCACTCGCTGACTCATCATTCATGTTTACTCTTTGCCATCATCATCATCATCATCATCATCATCATCATCATCATAATCATCATCATCATCATCATCATCATCATCATCATCATCCTTATCATCATCTTCACGATCACAATATCGCCACAATAATCACTCCATCGTAATGTTCATCACTTCATTCATATCATCATCGTCACCGTACACAGACACAGTCACCCACTCATCTCATGGAAGTCTCGAGCGGGAGCCTCGTCCTGGAGTGATCGCAAGGAAGTCTCAAGCGGGATCCCCCTCCTTATGAGGCCCGCGCTTCATGTTGGCAATCCGAACGGGCCATCCCATTCCTGTAGCTGACATCACATTCGGGCCCTTCAGAATTGAGTATGGAGGAAGTCTCGAGCGGGAGACTCGTCTGTGAGTGAACTGAGAGGAAGTCTCAAGGGGGAGCCCCCTCCTAATGGAGCCCGCGCTTCGTGTTGGTAATCCGAGCGGGTCGTCCCATTCCTGTAACTGTCTTCACTTTTGGGCTTCTCAGGCCTGATTATGGAAGATGTCTCGAGCTGAAGCCTCCTTTGTGAGTGAATCGCGAGGATGTCTCCAGCGGGAGCCCCCTCCTTGTGGGGCGGGCACTTCATTTGGTAATCCGAGCGGGTCATCCCATTCCTCTAACTTTCGGGGCTCCTCAGGCCTGAGTATGAAGTCTCGAGCGGGAGCCGCGTCTGTGAGTGAATCGCGAGGAAGTCTCAAGCGGGAGCCCCCTCCTGATGGGGCCCGCATTTTTTGTTGGTAATCCGAGCGGGCCATCTCATTCCTGTATCCGTTGTCACGTTTGGGCTCCTCAGGCCTGAATATAGCAGATGTTCCGAGCGGGAGCCTCGTCTGTGAGTGGCTCGCGAGGAAGTCTCAAGTGAGAGCCCCCTGCTGACGGTCACGGCGAAGCGCCAGAATGGTGATGCGAGCACTCGCGGGCCATTCCGAGCGCTGACTGGAGGGCCACGGCGAGTCGCCTGGAGGGTGATGCGAGCCCTCGCGGGTCAATCAGCAAGTAGAGGAGGAGGAATAGGAGGAACAGGACGTCAGGAGGACGACGGCGGCCGGGCACAAGGGGGAAACCCTTGTGTCCAAGGCGCGGGTGGTAACCCATCCGCGTCCCCAGCCGGGCGCAGGGAGAGACCCTTGCGTCCGGGACGCCGGATGTAAGCGATCGTCGGCCGAATCGAGGGCAAGGGAAAGCCTTGTCTTCTGAGCGCGGGTTGGTAACCCATCCGCGTCCGAATCGGGCGCAGGAGGCGACCTTTGTGTCTTGGCCGCTGGTGGTAACCCATCGGCGACAAATCAGGGGGCGGGAAGACGGCCTCTGCAAGGGTGACAAGGACAAGGCGGGGGGGCAAGCTGAATAGATTCTCATGCGGGGTCCTACCGTCGGTATGATTTCAACGGAAGTGACCCTCGAGGGGCTCGAACCCTGTCTTTTACAGGGGAAGGTCTTGGGCCTAAGACTGCGCCCCTGGCCCCGGGTTCACCACAGCAACGGCTCCCGCCTGAAGTTTCTTCACCCCATATTCAACATCGCGCTATCCCGGTGGACGTCCTGACAATTCATTCCGAAATCGTGATCTCGCGCGGGACCTCCTCTCAATATATATATATATGTATATATATATACATATATATATATGGAATCGCCGCGCCGCCGTCGCAGACACTTCCTCGCGAGCCATGCAGGGCTGACGCTTCCGCGCCCCGCCCGCTCGACCCCACAGTCTGGGCTCGCCCTGCCCCGCCCGACCCGCCCGTCGTGTCCTGCCACTCGTTGTCATCATCGTGGCCCCCTCCTGCTAATATCTCTCGTGTTCAGTACCTCTCCCTCCCTCGTTGTCCCTTCTCTCCTCCCTTCCCCTGCTTCGGGGGCTGTGCAGTTCACACGTAGCAGGTAAGGAAAATGTACCCCCAAGGGGGGATGATCTAAAACCGAAGGTTTGGGATAGACGCGATGCGTGACACGCGAGCAGATAAGAACGAAGAGTCTTCACATGATTGACGTTGTCGTCGTCGTCGTCATCGCCGTCGTCGTCGTTGTCGTCCCGCCCGCTGCACACGCGCGACACACCCCGCGACCAACTCCGCGACCCACCCCGCGACCCACAATCGACGCCGACCCACCCCGCGACCCACCCCGCGCCCGGGCTCATATCCGCTATCGCCTGGTGCTACGTATTTCACTCCGACGGGCGAGCTCAACCCGAAACATACACACACACATGCGCACTGCCCCTGGTCCCAGAAGTAGAGCCCTCGAGGCACAAGCGCTGGAACATCAGCCTGCACCGTGCACATATTGAAGCAAGCCCATGGCGACAGCTCCCCCTCGAGCAGACATCGGGACAAGAGCTGGGGCCTGTGAACTGCTTCTCGCGCCATGCGAACACGTCAAGGCGCACATCAACGCCGAAGAAGACCAGCATCCAAACGGGATCAAGAACGAGGTGGGGCACAACAGATTGCTGCAGGCAATGCTGGGTCCTGCTTGAGGCAGGCCCGCACAACGATTCAGGTGAGACGTTCTCCGTGGAGGGAGCCTGCCTTCGCTGCTGGGCTGGTGCCCCACATCCCGCGATGGCAACCCTCGTTCGACCAGGTGCACCTCCCTCTCCGAGCCACGTAGAGGCAAGCTTCTGCGAAGCCGATCCGCTCACTGCACCACTTTAACATTCCTGACCCGCCAGCAAGCCAATCATGCGAGGAGGGGGGTTGTCCAGATCCACCGCCTGAGAACCAACGTCCTGGGGACACAGCGGGCGGCGTGAAGCTCCCTGGCTTGGGAGCAGGGGCTCCACAGCGCCACGCCGTCCAAGGCGGGAGGGCGCAGGCGAGGCTTAGCAGCTCGAGAGAAGATGAGAAGGAGGAAGAGGACGAGGAGGAGGAAGGGAGAAGGGGGATTGGTTTGGTGTATTCCTTCTCCTCCCCTCAACTGACGGCTACGTTACTCAGAGTCCATCTGGGCTGCTCTACGTTTCTTTGACTTTTCGCACGTCCAATGTTGCGCGTGCTGTCAACTTGATTTGTGCTGCGCGTCACCAAATCGGAACTCATTTCTAGCCACCAGAGGAACGCAACAGCCGTGATGCCCAAGTTCGTCGAACGTAAGAAGAGGAGAGAGGGGAGAAGGGAGCTGAAAAATGGCTTGTGAGCACGCACTGACCCACTGGTGTAGCTGCAGCCGACGCAAGTTCAGCAGGTTGCCTCCTGTCTTCTTCAAACGAGAGGGCATGGGCAGTGCCCTTATATGCGCCCTAGACTTGCCGATCTGGACATCTCGTAGAAGTATATAAGCTAGTAGATCGATTCAAGTGGCCGCTGGGCCGCGAAAACACAATTCGACTGCTATACAGGAAGGAAGCGCGTAGTTGTGATTTGACTGGGCCCCATAAACTTAGTAGTGATTCCAGCTGTTCAGTGACAACGTAGCCTTATATGCAGTTATAGCTGTAAAGCTAACACGTCGTTACGTACAACACGCATGAGCGATGCGCTGCCTACCTCCTTTAAAATGGATGTTCAGATCGGTTACCCTAGACGCGGCCTGATCAAGAGACCCGTGTCGGACTCGCTGTGCCAGAAGAGCGAGCGCGTTCAAAATGCCTCAATAATCCTAAAGCACACAGGCTGACAGCCGGCCAAGAGGTGCGCAATGCGATTCAACCAACATTCTAATTGAACGCACGGAAGCAAGAAGTCATGGAAATGGTACGTTCCACGATTTCCATGCGTTTTATTTTTCCGCGCGGACTTCAGACGAAGGCCGCTGGATACGCTGGAATTCCTGGAACGTGTCCTAAGCAAATCGCTTCATGACATTATTCTCACTATGTGAAACTGCCGACTGACAGAGAGCTCTAGCCTCTAGCGGGTCACCCGGCACAGGATAGGGAGGTTGAGGTGTTTAGTTTGTACAACCCTGCGATCGGAAAACTGGGCTTGTGGGTGCAAACTCGTGTCGTTTGCGGGCTGCCGTTTGCTTGATGCCGTGTGCTCGGTGGTTTTGTGTTCGTATGGCCCACAGCATCAAACAATGAAGTAGGTTCCACACCAACTCCTCCCCCTCGTCCTCCGCTTGCCTCGCTTCGTACCATCCACCTCCCCTTTTATTATCCTCCTCGCACTCCTGCTCCTAATTCTGGTCCTCCGTATACCCCTTCACCTCATATTCATTATCCTCCTCCTTCTCCTCCTCGTGCCCTCATCCATCTCCTCTTACTCCCCCCCTTCTCCTACTCATCATTCTCATCACCCTCCTCATCATCATCATCCGCCACCGTGCCTTGTGCACGCTGGGGCATGTAGAATGTTCCTCTGATGCATTATGGGGCCATCTTCAGTGGTTTCGCCTCTTCGGGCGGTATCAACCTGGTAAATGTCGCCATGTTTGTGACAAGGGGCGCGGCCTTCGATACCTTTGGGACATGTTGGATGTGGCGGGGCGCGGCCTTACCCAGACCAAACCGAAAACCTAGCCTCCCTGGGCGGTGCCATCTGCGCAAATGTCCCCACTTTCATGATTTGCAGACAAACCCGGAGGGGGGGGGGAGGCAGAATGTAGGCTTACCCAAACCCAAACAAAGCCTCCCCTTCCTCGGCGATGCGCGTTGCTCAACCGCCCAAACGAGGCCTCGCCCCCATGGGTGGTGCCTATGGCGCAAGTGTCCCAACTTTCATGAACTCCTTGGGGGGTCCGCTGCAGTGCGGCCCTACTCAGACCCTGCGCACCTGTGTTTACATGAGCACCTCCTCCTCGCCCGCCCCCCGCCACCCTGCGCCCGTGCCTGCAAGGCCCGACCACGCCCGAAGGGGTCATAACTAACGCCAGATCCAAGAACGCTGACGATATGGACGGGCTCTGGCTGCACGTGTACATCATGATGTGGCCTCATGGGAAGCTCCACCGAAGGCTCAAGTGGCAGGGCTCGCATGACGTCGCCTCGCTCATTGCAGTGCATCTCTCAAACGCTTGGTGACCCCGGAGGGAGCCCCACCGGAGGCCTCAATGGCAGAAGGCGCATGACGTTCCGCGGGGTCCGCATTCCGTCCCTCCACTCATTTTGGGACACTCCTCCCACGCTCCGTGTCCCCATCTGAGCTCCGCCGACGGCCGCCGCTGCAGGGTTCGGATGCTGTCGCGCCACGGTCGGCACACCCCTCACACGCCTCCATAGGGAGTTCCACAGGAGGCCCCAATGGCGTTGTTCGGATGCTGTCGCGCGAATTTCGCCACACCCCTCACAAGCATCGCGGCCCCATAAAGAGCTCCACCCAGCGAAGGTAATCGCATGCCACCGCTCCCATTACGGCACACACACCTCACACGCATCGTGGCCCCATGTGTAGCTCAATCAAAGGCCTCAATGCGGGTAACCACCTGCTACCGCGCCCAGTTCAGCACACACCCCTCACACGTTTCGTGGCTGCATGAGGAAGGGGAGAAGGAGGGGAAAGAGAAGAGGAGGGACGAGCAGGAACAACACGAGGAAGACGACGAGGACGAGGATAGGCAAGGATCTCGGAGAATACGAAGGAGGAGGAGGAGGAGGAGGAGGAGGCGAACGGGGAGGAGGATCTGCCCATGGCCATCTTAAAGCTATCTAAGAATACTTGGAATCCATACTGGGCTGTGTTCAAATCCTGTGCTCATCGCACGTAGTAACCAGAGCCGGAAGTCGCCAATCGGATATGGACGTAGTACGCGGTCGTCCTTTGGACCAACCGATTCCTAAACTTTCTGAGCGAATCATTAACATCATCAGCATCAACAACATCATCATCATCATCAGCAGCATCATCACCACCATCATCAGCAACAGCAGCATCAGCATCCTCACCAACATCAACTTCACAATCTCAACATTAGCATCCGCATTATAACCACCGTCATCACCATCAGCATCAGCATCAGCATCAGAATCAGCATCAGCATCAGCATCATCATCATCATCATCATCATCATCATCATCACTGCCATCATCATATCCATCGCCATCGCAAAAAATCACCGTCATAACCAGTATCACCACCATCATAATCACCATCACCACCACTATCATCAGCATCGCCAACATCACCATCATCCATCGAACGATTAGGGCTTCGCGGCTGTCCTTCGGACCCGCAGGAACACAACCCGCAGGAGCACAGCGTTTGAATTCGTTGTGCACGCCTTTGTCTTGCCTTTTCCACCCAACGGCCAGTTTAACACACTTTTCACGCATATCGTGCCCCAGAGGGAGGTCCACTTAAGGTCCCAGTGGAAGTGCCCCATGGGAGCTCCACCACATGCAAAAGCACCATCAAGGTGACCAGAGAACGCGTCATCGACTTGGAAGCAACGGTTGCCCGTCTGACCCGCAGGAAAACCATCCGACTGATAGCCGATGTGTTAGTTTGCTATGCGCCCTTTCTGTTTTCACTTTCTCGCCCCACGCCCACTTCGACACGCCCCTCACGCGGATCGTGCCCCACAGAAGCTGCACCTGCGGCTCCAGCGGGGGTGCTCGCATGGGTGAGGTGGAGCGCGGCGCGAAGGGGGCCTACCTCGATTAGGCAGCTATTGCAGCTATCGCCACCGCCCGCGCCATCTACACGGCCACGTTTTTGTCCAAGCGGTTGTCCTCCGGACCCAGCCGAAACACCAACCGGGTGACTGGGAGAGCGGTGCAGTGATCTCGGCCCAGCAGTTGCCCTGCGGACCCGCAGGAACACCATCAGAGCTCCTACCGATGTGCAACGTTGCTGTGCGCCCTTTGTCGCGGTTTCCTTTTGCTTTTTTGTTGGTCTGGGCTGCACTTGTTTGAGAAAGGGCGCCGCTATCGCAAATCTTCAAAGCTAAGTTTCCCGTGTGGTCAAAAGGATGGCTAACCTGCGCTCCCACGCGTCTCGTCATGTCATCGGCTGTTTGCAAGTGGTTGCGGGAGCGTCACTATCACCAAAATTCAAAAAGTTTTCGTTGGGCCGGTCGAGCCCAAGACCCACTCGACCGAGAGCACTACTTCATTACCCACCGGTCGGAAGAAGTAGGTAAAAACATAAAGTAGGAAGGAGGATGAAGTAGATTGGGCTCAGGCCCTCCCAGGTAGCAACAATACACTGCAAGAGCATATCGGCTCTTGAAGTAGGAAGGCATTTGTGATTGGGATCAGGGAATACATAAACACCTACTTACAACGACCACCGTGTACTTAAATACAACATCGATCCTTCGACTGTCGTCTGCGTTTCGGAAAGCTTGACCATCGTACTTGTGCGCAAGCAAGACACACTACCGCTTGGTCAGCGCTGCTCCGTTAAGCCGCGTCCTGCTTGTATCCACTTTTGTGCCGTCCTCTCCCCTCGCAGCCCTTTTGCGTCCACCGTTGCCTCTCGCTCCCCTCGCAGCCCTTTTGCAGCCAGGCTTGCCCGCTTTCTGCGCTCGCCGCCCGTTTGTGCTCACTTGTTCCTGTGGACTACAGCTGGCATTGTGTTTTCGGCTATTGCGTGTGATCTACCCACGAGGCGTTAGCCGACCCGTTTACTGTAGTTTGAGAAGCCTGTTTCGTTCGTGTACTCGGTACAGGATTTTTGGTACCAAGAAACATGAGCCTCCAGCATAGCTTAAATGGTTGCAAATAAACAACGAACGACTAATTAATTCAAGTGGACAGATGCTCGCTTTGTTCCCAAAATTCCTGTGTGTTGGTTCCTACTGCTTGGAATCCGCAGCGCCGCGCGTCGCCTTCCTCGTCCTCCTCGTCCTCCTCCCTCCATCCCTCCCTCCCCTTCCTGTTCACTCACTCCTTCCCTCGTTCCATCCCTGCCGCTTCTCCACTGGAGGCCCCAATGGCGGTGTCCGCATACCGCTGGGCAGATTTCGGCACACCCATCACACGCTTCTTGGCCCCATAGGGGGCTCCACCGAAGGCTCCAGGAGCGGCGTTCGCACGCCGCCCTGGCCATTCACTACAGGCACTTCTGATTTCAGTCCGCAGCGCTACCGGTCGCTGACGCCTTCGAATAGCCCTCGGGCCCCGACGCTCGGCACAGCACACACGTGCTGTTTCCCGGCCGATTGATCCAACGGAGCACGTGATATAAGACGGGGCACGCCCAAGGCGGATTAGCAGCGAAAGTATGCCGGTGGGGTCAGAGCGCCAGAAACGTGCCTGGTGCACGTGCAGAAAAGGCGCGCACGACAGTCAAACACGGCACAAACATACGCACACAACGTATGGATCCTCCGACGCGCCACTGGATTCAAACGAAGAGCTCATGGTAACGGGACACGTCTACCACGCATTGCATGCGTGTGAAGCAACGCTGCAAATCCGACCAGAAAGGAGACCGCGCGCGAGCGACTCCGAGGTAGACAGCAGGCGATTCAGGAAACGGAGGCGCGAGCGCAAGCGTAAAGGGTCGCTAGCAGCCGGCCCGACCGAGGATGGGGAGGCTGGGAACGTCTGCGGGGGGCCAATGTCTCCATCAGGGAGTAATTGCGTCGGGGATGCCTGCAACGAGTACCGCCGAGGGGCAACTCGACAACATGAAAGGCCGCACGGGCTAGGGAGGCGGCATCGCTTTCGTGAAAGGGAGTCGGCTGGGCCGTACTATATTGCTAGGCCAATCGGTGCAACTGGACATGCATTGCCACATGTGTACAAAAGGCCTCGCAAGCGGAGGGAATGAACTCGAGAACCAGGCGGGGGGCGATCGAGGAAGAAGGAAGAGGAGGGGGGATGGGCCAGGCAGCCAGGCGGCCGTGCCGCATACCCCCCGAACGGCAGGGGGTGACACAGAAAGGCAAAACCTTGTTAAAACATGCGACAAAAGCAGAAAGCGCAACGGCTGAAGCCGACCAATGCAGGGGCAGCAAAGAATGCGACAGCGGCACACACAAACACAAAAACAAACACATTTTTTTGGCGTCTCGGCCCCGCGCGCAGCGTCGAGGCGTAGAACATCGGAACACACGAACAACACACACACACGCACACACACACACGCACACACAAACACACACACACACACACAAACACACACACATACACACAAACAAACAACAAACACACACACACAAACACACAAACACAGACGCCCACACAAAACCACACACACACACATAAACACTTTCGCAAATACACGCACACGTTTTTTCCGTCGGCGGCGAGGCAGAGTTGGCTGCACCAGCGCTAGAGCTGGACGGGGGCACCGAAATCGAACTGGCCGGCGCGCAAGAGCGGGACGAGGGCAGGGATGGCAGCCGCGGACGGGGGGAGAAGAAAAGGCCACTCAGAGGTGAAGAGTTCTCACCCGAGTGTGTTGGCGCGGCCAACCCCGCCAGCGGGAACCGTGGAAGCTGCCGGGCCGCGGCGTCAAGGCACGGCAAATACGTGTGCAGTCTAGGTTTGAACTGCAACCAGCAAAATGCTGGGCCCGTGGGGGGAACAGGTGGCAAGACCAAGCCCAGGTGCCCGACCACGCGAGCGCCATGGCGGCGCACGAAGGGAAGGGGGGAAGGGGAAGGCGAAGGGGGGAGAGAGGGCGAGGAAGAAGA
Organism: Prorocentrum cordatum; assembly: GCA_963575745.1. Taxonomy (NCBI): domain Eukaryota; class Dinophyceae; order Prorocentrales; family Prorocentraceae; genus Prorocentrum; species Prorocentrum cordatum. The sequence continues at coordinate 1,035,140 of CAUYUJ010018615.1, forward strand.
GCGCCCCGCCTGCAGGGAGATCCCCGCAGGCGGGGCGGCAGCGCTGGCGCCAGCGCCGGCGGGCGGTGGGCAGGCAGCCCGCGCGCTGTGCTGCTGCGGACGTCTGCGCGTTGCCCTGGTCGGCGGGCCAGGGTAGCTGAGGCACGGATGCCCAGCGGGGATGCCTGTAACAAAACTGTAGCCAAGGCCGTGGGCCGCGCGCTGCCGTGGAGGACAGTGCGGGCCAAGACTGGGGGCACCTAATCGGTGCGGAAGCTGTTGGAGTGAGGCGGCTGAGGCCATGGCCGCGCGCTGCCGGGGTGGACAGCATGCGGCCAGGGCGTCAAACTGGTCAAAACTGTGGTCGAGGCCGAGAGGCCGCGCGCTGCCAGGGAGGACAGTGCGGACCAAGACTAGGGGCACCTAATCGGTGCGGAGGCTGTTTGAATGAAGCGGCCGAGGCCGTGAGAGCCGCGTTCTGCCGCGGTGGACAGCGCGCGGCCAGGGCTCTTAATCGATGCGGAAACTGAAACAAAAGGAACAAGTGAAGGGAAAGGTGCCACGCGCCTCCGGGGTGGTTGGCGCGTGGCGTCTAGGTCTGTCGGGCGACTCAGAGGGCGATGAGGGAGCGGCGCAGACTCGGCTGGACGCCTCGCATGGTCCTGGGTGCAATGCGGGCTGGGCGAGGGCGGCGTGGGGGGACCGTTGTCTGCGTCGTGGCCAAGGGTTCTGGGCTGACCCGTGGCGCCATCGTGTCAGGTTCCCGCCTGGAGGGTCTGCCGCCTAGGAGACCAGCTGGGTGCCCTGGTCTGGCCTTGGAGCAGGGGTCTCAAAGGTATGGTAGGCCTGTCGTGTCGGGACGGCGCTGCCTCGACTGGTCGTTGTTGAGCCAAATGGGGTCCGCGCATCTCTCGCCTTTCCCAACCGTGTCGTGACCCTTCCCTTTGCCCTTGCCCTTGTCTCGCTGCTGCTCGTTGCGCCGCAACTGTCCTTCCCAGACGGCTTTCCAGTCCACGTGGACACCCCGTTCCCTGCAGACCCTGCAGATGCCGAGTTTCTCGTTACACAACTGGTTCACCAAGTCCTCGCAGAAAGAATCGTACCCGTCTGGGTGGCAGGTCCCTCTGTCTGGGGCCCGGTTGTCCCTGGCATCGCAGAGAGCGTTCCAGCCTTCGACGAGTGAGGCCCTGCAGTCCTTCTTTAGTCTGCTGACGACCTCTGACCAGGTCTCACGGGCGTTGGACCTGTAAGTCCACGTCCTGTACCACTTGATCATCCGACGGGGCCGGATGTATAGCGAGTCCTGGGGGTCGTCGTGGCGGGTATATCTAGGATTGAGCCGCGGGGATCCGTGCCAATCGGGCGCTTCTGGGTCGGCGCGGCCTGGGCGCGCGGTAGATGAGGAGTTTCCTCCCCCTTGATAGCTGGCCCAGGGGTTGGTGTGTGCCGTCCATGTTTGCGTGCCCCAATGACCCCTTGCTCAGCCGTCCTCGGTGTCTTGCGTGCACGCCCTTCAGCAGGTTCGGCTTCTGTAGTCCGTTCTGCCACTGTGCTACTGGTGCAGTGGTCGCTGCGGCTGGGCGCGCTAGCCTCCGCCTCACCAGTGGCCCTGTCATCGGCGGCCTGTTCGTGTTGTGGAAGCTGGGTGACCGACTGTTGGGCATGCTCTGGGTCGGGACTGCTGGCCGCTGCCTGGGCGTGGTCGTCTGGGTGGGATTCGTTGCTGGAGTTTTTGGTCTCGGCATCGGGTGAGTAGTCAACCTCCGAAACTGCGCGTGGTGGCGACGGTGAGGCCGCGCCGTCTCCTTCGCTAGGGTGGGGTGCGTGGGTTGTGGGGTTGTCGGCCTGGGCCCCCAGCTCTGCGACTGCTGCGCCCCTAGTTGCGCTGCTGGCATCGTCCCGGGAAGGAAGCTGTCGGGGGCGTCTGGCTGGGGCGGAGCTGCGCCGCTCGGCCTGAGGGCCTGTCCTCATTTTCTTGTGAATTGACTTGGCTCTGGGGTACGTGTCGGCGCCAGGCGTGTAATGCTCCAGCAGGGGTGACCTCAGGCTCTGAATCCCCTGCGAGGCGAGGACGCTTGTGAGGTGATGCCGACTGTACCTGTTCGGATCCTTCCCTAGGTCCTGCTATAGCTGGGGATGGTCCGTTTCCAGGTAGGAGGTCCATTGCTCGGCCAAGTAATCCTTTCTGGCGCACGCGGGCAGGGCGAAGAACCTCAAGGCCGTCTAAAGTTGCACGCCTGGCGCAGCGGGCTAACGCTGTACTTCTAGAAACTGGCAAGGGAAAAGACACCCACCCACCCACCCACACCCACACACACACACACAGACACACACGACACACACTCTCACACACGCGACACACACACACACACACACACACACACACTCACACTCACACTCACACACGAACACACACACACACACACACACACGCGCACACACGCACACACGCACACACACACACACACACACACACGCGCGCACACCCACACCTCATGCCTCACACGCTTCGTAACCCAAAAAGGAGCTCCACCGACGGCTGCCGTGGCGGGGCTCGCATACTGTCGCGCCCATTTCGGCACACCCTTCACACGCTGCGTGGCTCCATGGCCCACTGGCGGTGTTCGCACGCTGCCGCGCCAATGTAGCACATCCCTCACACGCTTCGTGGCCCCATAGAAGCCATTTTCGTCATTTTGCGTACATGTTTGTTGGTTCTCCCTTGCTGCCCTTTTGCGTCAACTTTCCAACGTCTTCCCTCGCCACCATTTCGTAGCAAATTGTCATTCCTTTCCTGCCATAGTCGTGCCAATATAATGAACCATTTGTTTGCTGTTCTCGCATGCCCGGTCCGCCAACACTCTCCACTTGCCCCGCTCTTATCGCATTCTAACTATTCCCGCTGGCCACCAGGCGAGGATCACTATCGTCGTTGCGTGCAATGGATTTAGGCTTAGCGCATCGCATAATCGTTGTTTTCGCTCTACACTCGGCAGCTGAGAGGACCACTGCTGAAACCAACTAACATGCTGGCGTGCGAGCATTGCCATTGTGAAGCTACGTGTCACGACGTTGGCAATGCGAGATGGAACACGTTGAATCGAAACAGAGGAGACGCGCGTGAGTGGTGTAAGCGCACGTGCGTGATTCAGTATATGTTGCGAAGTACCAGAATTATAGTTGAGCAGTCGCCCCCCACTTCAAACCTCCTCATCTACCATCTGCCACAGGCCTGTCCATGAGGCATTCCCGCACGACACCACCGCTCCCCCGCTGAGAAGGATACTCGAAGCGACTTTGACCTGGTGTGTTTCGAGATCGTGGGCAACGACGGACTTGCTCTCACCCGGAAAACACGGCAGGCCCACCTTTTACCACCAGAGAAGCAGAAGGAGTACGCAAACAACCCTCGGGATCGACCTGAGCAGAGCACAAACGGCGTCGGCACACCACGCGAGCGCTGTGCGGGCGGCATTGCGCGAGCGTGGCGCCGGCATCCAGCCGCGGCGGCGAGGGCCTCCCAGGACGCCCCAAACAGATGGGAACGAGGCAGGGGCAGCGGTAATGGGGCCTGTTGCTCATGCGATCTGCGCTCTCAAGGAACAGTAAGAGAACATCCAACTGAGACACCATGCTCTGAAGACCATGTTGCGGGGACAGCAAGTGACCACAACCACATCGAGGACGCACCCTAGGGGACGCTTTGCGTATGCCAACAGTCGTCAGAACACCGAAACGTGTCTTTCACTGGTTGTGGTCGGTGTGCGCGTCCTTGGCGGTCAAATCGTCCACAACCACAACCAGGATACTCATGTCAATGTCGAGGTCGATGGGTTCTCCCCCGGGCGGCCCGTCAGAAAAATCCACTTCATTGTGGTTGTGGTCCCTTGCTGTGCCCGGAACCGTACTTTCTAGACGGTCGTGTCTTCTCTTACTGTTGCAGAGCTACGCGCGCGGCCCTGGCCGCCGAGCTGCGCGCCGCGGGCCGCGCGCCTGGGCGCCAGCCGGGAGCGGCGCGCTTCTCTGGCGGAGCGCACATGGAGGGAGCCCACAGAGGACGGACGCGCCCATCCACGTACACGAACACGGCCCCCCAGTCCGCGAGACCAGTCTCGTGACGGGAACGTGCGCGCAATTCGCAAGTTTGAAACCAACGTGGACTCCCGTATGAGTTCGTCCTTCTCTCGCTCCTGGACATGGTGGTGGCGCAGGGAGGGGTGCCTTCCAACAAGGCGGGGTGTTTCATAGAAGGTGGGGCCTTCTGGTAGGGCGACGACATCTATACATATCCACCGTCACTGCCCAGGCCCATCCAGAGCCCAGGAGCGGTGTGCATGCCCCCCTGGCTCAGCCAGGAAAGAATACACACCGCTCCTGGGCCCAGGATCGGCCTGGAGTCCTCTGTGAAGGCTTCTCGGGAGCCGCCCCCCGGCGCTTCCAAGAAGGCCCCGTGCCTTCTCAGAAGCTCCCCCGCCTTCTTGCCAGGCCGCCCCCCCCCCGCGCCGACCTCCTGTGCGCGCCGCCAGCCTCTCCTCTACTGGCCGTGGCGGCAGTCGCTGCTGCAGAGCCTCGAGCAGAAGCTGACGTGGCCCTGGCTGCCAAACTGCGCGGCGCGGGCCGCGCGCCCGGGCGCCAGCCGGGAGCGTCGCGCCTCGCGGCGCTTGAGCCACCGCTGCCAGTCGTCCGACGTCTCCTCGCTCTGGACCTGCACGCGTCGTCCAAAAATGTCTCGGCGGGATGCTTTTGGCCGAGCTTTGCCTCCGGGTGGGCCTCGCTGGGCCCCAGGGCAGTCAACAAGAGACCGGCTCGAGATGAACACTCTGAGATCCGACATCGCGAGAAATCACGACTGGAGCCCTGTAGACCCCGTTTTTCTGGGCCATTCGTCAAGCCGGCTCGATCCGTAGGGCCCTGGGGCCCGAATCTGGGCGAAGGCGCCCGGCTCGAAACAAATGAGACGCCAGGACCTTAAGGAAGAACTCGGCCTCGGGAAAAGGCCAGGACTTACAGTGACCGCGTGTTTCGGCTACACGTAAAAGCGACCCTGGGCAAGAGTGACCTTTGGTGCGCAACTTTCGGGGGCAGCGGGGACGCCAAACTCAACCGAACAAAACGCTGCTAGTGCATCGCGTTCAATCATATGGGAAACCCCATGCGTCGGCGGCGCGAACAAGGGGATAGGGGGAGGGGGGAAGGCTTCTTAGAAGGAGGCTGCTTCTTAGAAGGCGCGGGCCTGACATCTATAGGTAAGGCCCGCGCCTTCTAAGAAGCGGGGGTGCTTCTGAGAAGCCTTCCTCCTCCCCGCACCCTCCTCAGCACGTGGCTGAAAACGCCCGCACCAAAAGTCACTCTGGCGAAAAGTCACTCTCACGTCTAGTCGAATCGCATGTCTGGGGCTGGCCTCGGAGGCCTCGGCGCCGAACGGCGCGAACCAGTCGGCGTTGCTCTCCAGCTTCGGCAGCATCGTCACGGCGTCTTCCTCGTGATTTCGGGCCCTGGGACCATCAAGAATGGGACCATCAAGAATGGATCTGCGATGAAAAACTGAGAACGGGGGATTCTGGGGTGGTGGTTTGGGGGGCCGACGCGCGGCACGATTGACTTCCGAGGCGCGCGTTGCAGCGCGGGTGGGGGTGAGAAGGAGGGCCTGGTAGATCGAGAGAGAGAGAGAGAGAGCGCGGGAGAGAGAGAGAGAGGGAGGGTCGGAGAGAGAGAGAGAGAGAGAGAGAGAGAGAGAGAAAAAAAAAAAAGAGAGAGAGAGAGAGAGACATAGAGAGAGAGAGAGAGAGCCAGAGAGTGAGAGAGAGAGAGACAAAACAAGGCGCGGGAGCGGTGCGGTAGGAGAGGGAGGGAGCGGGAGAGGGAGGAAAGGGCGAGAGACCAGAACGCCCCCTCTACCGCCCGCGGCGCCGCCTGGGGGGGGGGGAAGCAAAACAACAAAAAAAAAAAAAAAAAAAAAAAATCGGCCAGACCCCCTCCCTGGCATTTGTTGTTTTTGTTTCCCCCCCCAAAAGCGCTCGAAGGCCGCCGCTCCGAGGCCGCCGCTGCTGGCTTCGAGGGCCAGCCCCGCCGCCGCCGCTTCCGATGCCCCCGGGTGCCCCTTAGGCGCCCTGATCCTCCTTCCCCCTTTGCCTGCCCCTTGCGTTCTTTTTTCTGTTCGTCCACGGCGGCGCGCTGGCGGCGGCCCTGACAGCGATTGTTTCAGAATGGTGGTTCCTGTGAAAGAACCTCGGTACGATGCCCTGTACATTGTGGTGATGCTCCACTGCTGATGCGATGCCCCAGTGCTACTGGGCGAGGCATTGCTTGGCATTCGTTGGTCATGCTTGGAGTTGCTTGCAAACGAATGCTCCTGCTTGGCCTTGGTTGGTTGTGCTTGGCGTTACTTGGTTGCGTTTGGCATTGACTGGTCGTGGTCGGCTTTACTTCACACTGGCTACTCGTGCTTGGCATGTCTCATCATTGCGCGCTTGCGCGTGGCATTGACTGGTCGACCTTAGCATTGCCTGGCATGGCTTGGTCGCGTGCGCCATTGAACAATCGCGCTTGGCATTGCGTGGCATTGGTTGATCATGCTTGGCGTTGATTGGTCGCGCATGGCATTGAATGGGCATGCTTGGCATCGCTTGGCATTGGTTGGTCATGTTTGGCGGTGCTTGGCTATGTGTGCCCCTGCTCTTGCCATTGCCTGGCACGTGTAGGACATGCTTGGCATTGGATGGTCGTGCTTGGCATTGGTTGGTCGTGCCTGGCGTTGATTGGAATTGTTTGGTGATCCATGGCGCTGCTTGGCATTAGTTTGAGGTTATCAGCATTGGTTGGTCGTGCTTGGCATTGCCTTGACTTGGTGGGTCGTGGTTGGCGGTGCTAGGCAAAGGATTGTCCTGCGCTTGCCACTGCCTAGCATCTTTAGGTGCTGCTTGGCATTGAATAGTCTTTACATGACTAAGGAACCCTGCTTGAATAACCATCACTGGGGAATCCTGGCTGGGGAACCTTCACTCAGAAATCCTTACGAAGGAATGTTCCAAACAAAGAAAAAGCGCATCATGTTGCAAGGGATCTTCTCGAAGTTAGCGAGGCATCTCCATGGGGGAATCCGCATGAGAAATCGTTGATGAGGACTGGCATAAGAGACCCTTCGTCGGGAGTTCTGAGGGAGCCTTAATCAGGAATCGTGATTAAGGATTAAGGGGTCCTTCGTATTGAATATTTACAGAGGAGTTCGTCGTAAGGAAACTTCACGAAGGAATCCGTAGACGGGAAGATTTACTAAGGAGAATGCAATCAGGAATCTGTACGAGAGACTATTTACAAAGCAATCCTTGGTCAAAACGCCTTACAGAAGAATCGTTACTCCGGAAGCATTACCACGGAATCCCTAGCAAGGAAGCTGCACTAAGGGATGCTTATTAAAGAATCGCTATCGCGGAGTATGTATTAAAGCAGCCTGCATCAAGAAACCTGCATCAAGAAACCTGCACTAGATGATACCTGCGAAGGATTGTTTCGCAATAGCGATGTGCTAAGGAATCTGCATTCAGGGATCTGCATTGAGGAATCCGTATGGGGGTTTCCTCACTGAGGACCCATCGCCCACGAATCCTCACCCAGGAATCCTTAGTCTGGTTTCTTTATCGATAAAACTATGCGATGTGATCCTCACTAAGGGGTCCTTTAAAAGGAATATGCATTATGGAAATCCTTGCTCAGGAATCTAGACCAAGGAACCTCCATGTATGAACCCTGAGGACTCCTCGGTGAGGAACGTGCATAGGAGAATCCGCACTGTAAGGAATCCTCACTGAGGAATCCTCATTGAGGAACCCTCATTCGCAAGGAATTCTGCAGTAAGGAACATGTACGAAGGAATCTGTATTAAGGAAAATGTATGAAAGAGTCCTTCATAAGGAATCTGTGTTGAGGAATCCGTGGTAAGGAATGTTGATTAAGGAATCCTTGCGCAAGAATCGTCGGTGAGGAATCATTACCAAGGAATCTACATTCATGAAAGTCGATTAAGGCGTCTTTACTGCGCAATCTTCATCAAGCAACTCTTCCGCAATTTTCGTGATTCATGACTATGTTCGAAAGAGTCTCCATCATGGAATCCTGATTACGGACCGTTTACGGAGGAATTCTTACGAAGAAATGCATCCTGAGGAATATATAAAAGAAAATCCAAGGAGACGGCGGACGCTGCGCGCAGGCCCTGCCGACCCCGACGGAGACGGCGGACGCCGCGCGCAGGCCCCGCCGACCTCTGCACTCCCAACGAGGCTCGAATTGCCATCAGGATGCTGCCAACAATGCGCCAGGCGCCGAGGCGAAAACACCGCGTTTGAAGAACGATGCGCGGCGCCGAGGTGACAGCGCGAAAAGCCGCCGCGGCACGGGCCCCAGACCGCCACCCCAGAAGCCCCAGGGAAGCGGTGGGGACCATCCTGGGACGGCTCGTCCGAAGAGATTGTCCGGCTGCAGACTGTCTTAACAAAGACACTATGACGTATCCTGTACGGGAACGCTGCTCCGTCCCGTCGGGAATGAATTGGTGTATACATGTATGAATATTACCGAAACACCCCGCAGATGCGGATAATAGTAAGTGGGGACGTCGGCAGACTGCGGGACTCCGGAGAAGCCCGCCGCAGGTACCAAAGTTTCGCACATTAAACAACGAGCCCGCCGCAGGCGCCGATTTTTTCGTTAAACCAATGTGGGTGGGTCGCGGGTGGATCGCGGGTGGGTCGCGGGTGGATCGCGGGTTGGTCACGGGTTGGGTCGCGGATGGGTCGCAGGTGGGCCGCGCGTGGGTCGCGGGGTAGGTCGCAGGGGCTGGTCGCGGGTGGGTCACGGGTGGGTCGCGGGTGGGTCGCGGGCGGGTCGCGGGCTGGGTCGTGGGGGGGGGGGACGACGACTACAATAAAGCAACAACCAGCAGAATCCGCGCCGCGGGGTCCCACTTCAGCCACGCACCCAGCGACGCTGAATGACCGTCACACCCACATATACATATACATATACATAGACATATACATATACATATACATATACATATACACATACACATACATATACATATACATATACATATACATATACATATACATTTTCATATACATATACATATACATATACATATACATATACATATACATATACATATACATATACATATACATATACATATATATATAGTTGTGCTCGTGGCTCGACTGCCGCGAACCTAATCCGAGGAGAAACTCCAGACCTAGTTCTATGCACGGGCAGCCGGGAGGCGAATCCTCCTATAGCCGGTCGTCATGTCAGCGGCCGGGATATCCATTTATGCTAGCAGCGTGTGGCCAGGGCTCCTGGCCATGACCATACAACGGTCACCTGCGGAACATCCGCTCCCCCCCCAGGGGTAGGAGAGGGGGCGGGGAAGCGGGGAGCGGGGGGGAGGAACGGCAAGGGAAGGGGAAGGGGGGGAAGGGGATATGGAGGGGGGGGGGGGGGGCAGACCCAAGGCGGCAGTGAGGAAGGGGGCAAGGGCCGCCCAGGCAGGGCGAACCAAATTCGATGTTTGTTCCCGCACTCGGTCGCGCAACACAAGATCCCGTGTGGTCAACCTGCGTAGACCCATCTGTCGCCGAGGCGCAAACCCACCCCATGTGTCCCTGCTGGAGGGGCGGGCGGTGGGGGGGGAAATGTTCACAGTAGAACGTGGGATGGAGTTTCTTCATTCTATGCCACGCCGTGACTCATAGAAGTAGTCTGTGAGAGGTCAACGTGAGATCACATGCTGCGTCTTCGAGCCGCGGCCAGGGTGGCACGACTGAAGTCCGCCAGAAGGTGTCTGCAGTGCGGCCGTACCATTATCCAGTTTTCCGTGGTTTCCCGACGCGTGTGGGACCATAATCACACGGCTGGAGCGCATGTGGGTCGAAAGTGCAGGAGGCGACTGGGTCAGTCGCGGGAGCTGCAATCAGGCGGCAGAGCAGATCAAGCTTGAGTTTTTCTCGTACGTGGCGCTGAAGCGTTCGAGGGCTTTTGTGCGGTCTCCTGCCAGTGAGGGCGTTTTGGGCTTGGCTGTAGATGTACTCGCTCGTATTCGCGCGAAGCTGGGCTTGGGCCATTTGGCCGAAAGTAATCGAGATTCCAAGGGTGCTGCGGAAACACTTCGGCTGAAAACCGTCGGGCCGTTGGATTCGCCCGGGGGTGGGTTGAGTAGTTTCTCACCCGTACAGCAATTTCGATGAGCATGCGGCATGAATGACTTGATTTGTTGTTGCGAGACGGAGTAGTCGCTGCGCAGCCAAAGCGCATCAAATCTCTGCAACGTTTGGTGTCGGTTTCGAATGCGGGCGCTAATCTCCTTTACCTACGTCATTTCTACTGTCCAAGGAACAGCCCACGTTCTTTACCGTCTCCGCGCACGGAACGTGGGCGGGTGCCATCCTGGTACTTGATCCGGCTTGGTTGTCCGATGACCATGAGTTCGCATTTTGTTTTGCTTATGCTGAGACCGATGCGTGCGCATTCTTGCATTATTTCTCCATGGCGTGCAGCATGCGCGTGATTTGGGCTTGTTCCGCAGAAGCGCACATCGTGTCGTCTGCGAACAGCACTGCGTCGGAAGTAGCCCTGGGCGGGCGCCCTGCCGAAAGCGACGCGCCGTGCTTTCTGCACATGCCTTGGAACAGCACATGCGTAACGATCCGACAAAAATACGGTGATAGAAGGCAGCCCCAGCTCCGGCAGATGCACGCGTTCAAGGGCGCTGAATAAAGCTTCGTGGGTGACGCGGTCGAACGCATTTTCCCAATGGAGGAACAACAGATAAAGCGGGGAGCCCTGCTTGTACTTGCGGGTGTTCGCGCCTTGGTGAACCATCTGTCTGACGATCTTCAGGGCTTGGGACGTACTGCGCCGTGCCCGAATCCAAATTGGGTCGGTTGCAGGAAGTGGTCAATCTTCATAGCGATACGGTCTTGGAGGGAACCTGCAATGAGCTGATAGAACGTATCAATCGGGAAATTGGGCGGTAGTTGTCTAGGTTGGCAACGCTGCCCCTGCTCTTGAACAGAAACACAACTTTGGCCACCAACATGTCGTCCGGGACGAATTCGTCAGACCACCACTGGTTCAGAATGTCGAGGACAATTCGAAGTATGTCGTTGTCGAGTTCACGAATGAGATCCATGGATATGCCGTGTGGGCCAGGCGCTTTGCGCCGTTTCCATTCTTGGAGAAGCGATTTGAGCTCGGGCAGCGCAATGCGGCCGGTCTCGACGGGCAGGGCGCTGTCGAAGAGCTGGGAGGATGCAGATGTGGGATGGTGTCGGTCTGGTTGCTTCCACTGCTTGCTTGCCATATGGGCGGCCGCGGCCTCCGCCCGCATATTGCCATCGACCTGTGCGTTGTATGTCATCGGTTGGTAACCAGTTTTTCAGCTGTCGAATACCCAACCATCGCTCCCTCATGTCGAGTGCTTTTGGCAACGTGTCTGTAATGTGTTGCTTTTCTGCTGCTTTGGTCTCTGTGAATGTCCTTGCGCAGCAAGTTGTGCCTGGCGTGGACGATGTGGCGCTTGGCTTCGGTGCGTTCCGCGAACTTCCGGTCCAGCGCTGGGGAGATACTGAAACCCTGGCGTGCAATTTTCTCCTCCTGAAGATGCTGCTGCGCGGGCGCGAGCACTAGGTTCCTGTATTCTGTGGCGGTTCGTCGGTGGTCCTGCTATCTTCCGATTGTACGCTTGCCGGGCCCCGCGATCTGGAGCTTTCCATTGTGACAGCGGCTTGAGTGAGGTGTGTCTCATTGCTTCGAGTCCAACACGCATGGTACTCACCAGCGGGAAGAGGTCCGATTCCAAGCCAGACAGGGGGTCGGCTTCACAGTTTACTGTGGCGTGATGACATAGGCGAGCATCTCATACTTTGGTTGGTCGGTGCCATGGCGGCTCCACATCCTGGTCTTTGTGTTGGAGGTATGTGCGCAGCCTACGCTGTGGTTTCGAAAAGAAGGTGTTGCTGAGCTGGAGACGGTGCTGTCCACAGGAAAATAAGACGTTCTCGGTAGTCGCTGGCTTCCAGGGTCAGCGACGCTCGAGGGGTGTATTCACGGTCGGCAGTGTACCAGCCGACAACTGCCGGGTCGTCTCCTGATCTGATTTGCGCCAGTGCGTTCAAGTCGCCGAAGAAGTAGGTGATGCAGCTGCGCGTCACCGGCTTCTAGGTTCGTTCGTTGAACGAGTGACCAGACAGCGTTCATCATTTCCTGACCCGCGTCGGCCATGGGCGCGAAGAGGCCTATGAAGGCCAACGGGTCCGAACACCCAAATTTGACAAGTACGATGCGCTCTGATATGGGTTGTATACCTGAGATGTGTGCTGGCAAGACGTTTGTGCAACACTACAGATATGCCGCATGCCGTGCCTTTGCGGGCCCGGCGGCTGCTCCGTCGATCTGTGGTACCATAGGGTGTCCTTTGCGTACTCCCCTACTGCCGTGGGAGGCGTGCGATTCTGGGAGAAAAAAAACATGTCAGCGGCTCCCTCGGCGCATCCCTTTGTCGATAGCCTCGCGACTTCTAAGTTTTGAATGCCTTGAGGGTTAAAGACGCTGACCGTAAGTTGATCACGCTGTGGTAGCTTGGGCGGAAGGGAATGACGACCTTCCTGAGCCCGCCGCTAGGCGGGCCGGGTGGACGAGTTCTCTGGCCTCCGTTAGCGACGGCATGCCGCTCGACGCAAGGAGCGCTGCTTCTGGCGTCTGGCGATCAACGTGGGCTAACCTAGGCCTCGACTCGTGGTTCGCAATCGGTGGGGTGTGCCGAAAACCTCCTGTTGAGGCTCGATCGGTCTCCGCGGGGTGGAGAGCACCGGCGGCTGACCCGCACGGCCACTGACGGCGCAGCGGTGCCTCAGCAGCAGCGTGCGACTGCAATGCAGGACGGCCCGGTCCGACGCTGCAGGGGCTGGCAAGCCCGCCGGGAGCTCCCTGCCCCGCCCTGCATCCGTGCCACAGCCCATGACCGGGAGGACGGGGGCGTCAGGCCCGAGCTGGCCCCGCCGTGTCCAGAAAACCCCTATCCACGGCGAGTCACCTGCGGAAGCCTGTGCATATATATATATATAAAGAGAGAGAGAGAGAGAGAAGGAGAGAGAGAGTGTGGTAGCAGGCGGTGCCCAGAAAAAACTACGACCGATAAACCGATAAACCGATAAAAAGAAATCGGTTGATCGGTTTTCAAACCGATCAACCGAAAAACTGCTATAATATAATCGATTTATCGGAAAAACTGCCGAAAAAAACAATATTCCGACCGCGAGCGTCTCTGTTACCGGTTCGCCAGTGTACCGGGGTTATCGGTTTATCGGTTTATCGGTCGACAACCATGAGAAGCGATAAACCACGAAACCCGCCCCGTGCCTCCACGATGGATTCTCTGTTCGGGAGACGTTTATCGGTTTATCGGTCTATCGGTTGCCCACTACTACTACCACTACACTAACGACTACCGAAATTACCACTACTATAATACTATTACTACTACCTACTAGTACTACTAGGCGTTTATCGGTTTATCGGTTTGTCGGCCTCACACCTTAGCATCAACGACACTAACACCTTAGCCCAGCTCTCCTAACCACAACCCTTGCGCGCGTAGCCTACTACTACAACTACTATTACTAGAGGTTTACCTGTTTATCGGTTCATCGGCGACGCTCACTTCCGCCTCACACCTTAACCTCAACGATTCCAGCACCTTAGCCCAGCTATCCAACTACAACATTTGCGCTCCGAACCCCGTGACTACTACGATTACTGCTACTACCTCCACCCTACCACTACCACTACCGATACTACTACTACTACTACTACTACTACTACTACTACTACTACTACTACTACTACGACTACGACTACGACTACGACTACGACTACGACTACGACTACGACTACTACTACTACTACTACTACTACTACTACTACTACTACTACTGCTGCCAATACCACTACCACTACCACTTGCAACTACCACTACCACTACTACTACCACTACTACTACTACTACTACTACTACTACTACTACTACTACTACTACTACGACTACTACTACCACTACTACTATTACGACTACTACTACTACTACTACTACTACTACTACTACTACTACTACTACTACTACTGCTACTGCTACTACTACTACTACTACTACCACTACCACTACCGCTACCACTACCGCTACCATGATCAACCACTACCACTACCGATGATACAGCAACAGCAACAACAACTACTACTAATACTACCACTACCACTACCACGACCGTTGCCAATACCGTTGCTACTGCTACGAATACTTTTACTACAGCTACTACAAATACCACGGACTTTACCGATGTTAATGCTTCGACTACGATACGACTCCAGGGGCATTTTTAAAACCTCTTGGGACCTCTTGCCTCTTGATCATGTCGCGATTCGGAACCCTTTTGGAGCGGATTGAGGACCTCTTGGGACCGGGGGCCTCTTGAGGCCTGATCATGTTACGATACGGGGCTCTCTTGGAGCGGTTGGGGGACTTCTTGGGAACCAAGGTCGCCTCTTGGGGCGCTCCTGGGGTGCTCTTGGGACAGCCTCAAGGCTCTTTTGGGCCTCTCTTGGGGCCCTGTTGGCCCATTTTGGAACTATCCTGAAGCCTCGGACGGCCATCAGAAGCGAAAAAGAAAGAAAACATGCAACATGCATTTTCCTTAGGTCTTGGACGGATATTGGCCTCTTCGGGGCCTCTTTGGGGCGCTCTTTGGCCATTTGGGGCCATCTTGGAACGTTCTTGGGGCCTCTTGGAGCATCTATTCTTGGGGCCTCTTCGGAACCATCTTGAGGCATCTTAAGATATCTTGAGCTATCCTGGAAATCATCTTGGGCTCCCTGAGGCCATCTTGGAGCCGTCTTGGGCCATCTTGGGCGCTCTAATTACCCGCGACCGGCCACGTCCAGGTCCAGGGGAGGGGGTCCAGAAGGGTAGTGGGGCAAATCCCGGCCAACTGAGGCCAATCCCGGCCGACTGGGACCAATCCCGGCCACACCACCCCCAAACTCGGAAAAATCCCGGCCGCCCTTATGAAGGCATCATATATGAAAATACATCTGGATTCAAGTTGTCTGCTTCTAAGGGTTCACTTTGCTCCCGTGTTTGTGGGAGCAGGGATTAGTACTAAGTCGGTGCGTTTTCCTCTTGTGGTGCTGCGACGTGATCGTGGCGAGTACGACGGTGACGATGACATGTCGCATGTGTTCCGAATGTGTGTCGTATATGTTTCGCATGTGTTTCGTATGCGTTTGCCATGTGTTCCGTATGAAAATCGTATATGTTTCGGATGTGTTCCGTAGATATTTCTTATACGTTTCGTATACGTTCCGTCTATGCATTGTATATGACGTCTCGTATGTTGAATGTGCGGCTACATGTGTCCCCCTGTGCGTTGTCAGAACATACTTCAAACACGCGTCATTGATACCACGTGTGCTATAAGAGGTGTAGTCATGTGTGCTATCATACGTATTATCATACACTAACACTGTTGATTGTTAACGCATAAGGCAAGCGGTCAGAACGTCAAAGCTGGCCCGAGATGACTCCAAACGGACCTGGGTAAGTCCTATATGACCTCCAAGATGTCTGAAGATAGACAAGTGCGCCGCAAAATGGCTCACCCTAAACCCTAAACCCGAACCCATTTTTCCCTCCTTTCCTCAAGTGCCCGCCCTCCCCCTCCTCCTCCTGCTCCGCCTCCTCCTCCTCCGCCTTTCACACCTCGCGCGCACTCGTCGTAAACGCACGCTGAAATATTTACCCGTGCTCATTCTGCTGTCAGCCGGGCGAACAATAGTAGTAGTAGTAGTAGTAGTACTACTACTACTACTACTACTACTACTACTACTACTACTACTACTACTACTACTACGAGTTATAGTAATAGTAATAGTATAGCAATAGTAGTAGCATCGGTAGTGGCCAGTGTAAAGGTAGTGGTAGTGGGCGACCGATAAACCGTTAAACCGATAATGATATGCGAAACATCACGGCTTAATTACGTACTCGTCGTTAGCGCACGCTGAAATAGTCACCCGTGTTCATTCTGCTGTCAGCCAGGCATGGTAGGCGAAAAGCTGACGAAGCGCAGAACATAATGTCAAATTGAGCGAAAAGCTGGCAAAAGCCCAGACATAATGCCAAATGCGGCCGATAAACCGATAAACCAATACACGCATAGTAGTAGCATTAGTAGTCGTAGTAGTAGTGGTAGTGGTAGTAGTAGTAGTAGTAGTAGTAGTAGTCGTCGTAGTAGTAGTAGTAGTAATTTTAATAGTAATATAGTAGTAGCAATCCATCCGTGCTCATTATGCTGTCAGTCGGGAGAACAATAGTAGTAGTAGTAGTAGTAGTAGTAGTAGTAGTAGTAGTAGTAGTAGTAGTAGTAGTAGTAGTAGTAGTAGTAATAGTAGTAGTAGTAGTAGTAGTAAGAGTAGTAAGAGTAGTAGTAGTAGTAGTAGTAGTAGTAGTAGTAGTAGTAGTAATAGTTATGGTAGTAGTAGTAGTAGTAGTAGTAGTAGTAGTGGTAGTAGTAGTAGTATTCGTAATAGTAATAGTA